>JAGKQL010001421.1:31116-64089 GCA_018398635.1 Cyprinodon brontotheroides
CAGACAGCAAGAAGCCTCCCAGATCTCCAGATGCATTTGAGATATCAAAAAAGTACTCCAGAGTGTTGTTCAGCATGGGGGTGAGTAGAAAATGAAGGCTAATCATGTTTTGGGTGTACTATTCCTTTAAGTAGTGGTAGAAAAATGCATACCAGGCTTAGAAGTTTTATTAGTTTTAAAAAAAAAAACATTTGATTTGAATTTTCACAACAGAATAAGACACTAATAATATGTTTTAGATCAAATTTTCTTATAGATAGCTTGGATATAATGTTTGTTTTTTGCATCAAGTATTCTATATGAGGGAAATTGTGCTTCATCGCTTAGAAACATTTTATGTTTTTTTCCCTCATCTAAAGCTAAAATACAATTAAACTGTTGCTGGCGAATGTTCTCAGTCATCCAGGCCACAGTCAATCCAAAAAGTAAAACACTCTTGTCTGTAGATGCTGGAGATCGGCCTGTTTTCAGTGTAATCCCGTTTCGACTGTGACTAACTGGACGTGTTTTCATCCTCTGACGCGGAGTTGCCTCGAGCTCGCTCTGCCTTGCCGCAGTGTTTCCCCTGGACGGGCTCGCCTTTTACAGCTGCTTTTTGTATCATGCTTCTTTTCTATGTCTCGCTTCCTCGGCCTCTTTGAACTCCCAGTCGGCCTCGGCAGATGGCCGCTCACACTGAGAATGGTTCTGCCGGAGGTTTTTTTCCCGTTAAAAGGGAGATTTTCCTCTCCACTGTTGCTACAAGCATGCTTAGTGTGAGGGATTGCTGAAGAGTCAATGCAATCAACTGGCTTTCCTTAGATAAAAAATGTTGAATCAATTTGACTGGTTGAACTGTAAAGTGCGTTGAGATGACTTGTGTTGTGAATTGTCACTATAGAAATAAACTAAATTGAATTGAATGGTCTACTTTACCTTTTAAAGAATTTATTTCTAAATCTGATATTGCTTCCAAATGAACATCTTGCAGCTCTTATTGGATCTATAACTGAGCTTTTTATGATGGTTTCTCTGAACAATATTTTCTGGGAAATTCAGACGTTATAAAAAAAAATTATAAGTATAAATTAACATCAGAAATCTCTTGGTACATGTAACGCTTCGTTACGCTTACTTTTTTGTCATTTCATTTTAAGGACCCTGGAATAAAATGGGGTTAATAATTTTTTTTCTTAATGAAAAATCAAAGTAGTATCTTATGACATTATAAACAAGATATATTCAATCTTGATCGGTGATTAAATATTAATGTTGAGTACTGCTGTATTGGTTGTGGCGTAATTAAAGAACTACTGAACACTTGATGGTTTTCCACTGTTTTCTCAAATTGGATAAATGTAAAGAATTAAATAGCGATAAGAGGAAATTAACTGAGAGCAAACCTCTCTTCTAATCTTACATCAACTATCTCATTTAGGTACCTTTATCAGTGATCTTTAACATTCAAAGCATTCAGAGAGAAATTGACTTTAGATTTTAGTGACATTTTTTTCTATTTCTTTTTATTTCTGTACATATTTGTTGATAAAAAATATATTTTGTTACCTGCATTTTGCATAAAATGCAACTTGTAAAACCCCATATGACCACTAGATGTCACTATGGGGCAGCATGAAAGCAAGTTCTTATTTTAGTGCAACATTTATGAATCTGCTGTTCAAAGTCTTGGGAAATAAAAATAAAACAAAACAAGCAGCATATAATTACCAAGTATGAAGTAGAACAAAGTGCACTGGAACCAAATTAGGAACTTGATTAAAAATTAAATCTACTTTTGATCTAAGATCGTCGCCCAGGACGTCTTAACATTTTAGTGTCCCACAATAAAGAGCTAAGCCAGTTTAGGTCATGCCCGTTATGGCAGATATTTTTATTTTCATAGTGATAAATACCTGACAGCATGGGATTATGCTTTATTAAGGCCAGTTTATTAAAGGTAAAAAAAATATATGTTAAAACAAAACCTTAAAGGGTGAACAGTTAGATAATTGTGTTGATTTCACAGGAAAACTGAAGCCGTTACTCTGAATTAGAGATCAACGGGTTTTTGAAATGAAAGTGCTGCCGTATGTTTTGGGAAGCGATTCTTGAGGCCATAATCAAAACGATACAATGATAACAAATGTTACATGAAATGAATAATTTTCTAATGAATCAAAGAAAAGTGGACAGCAAATGCAGGGAGCTGCAATGCAAACACCAATAATTGACCTTAAACCCGAAATCCCACATCCTCTGTGACCGCCCACTGCACTCCAGACCACCTGTGCTAAACAAAGCCTACAGCCTCCGCTGTTCCTCCCGTCTTGCTCCGCTCCGACATCCTTGGAGCTCGAGGAGAGCATGCATGATATTATTTCTTAAATTAAAAGGAGCAAAACATGTGGAAATGAATGCTTAATTTAATACGACACATTAAAAAACTCCCCATCAGTATCCAGCATGTGTGCAGTTTCTGCCCAAATATTTTCTTTTTGTTGTGGATTATTGTAACGGGGATAACTAGGATCATACATAGTTTTTATAAACTGTTTTTTCTCTACTTCCAAACTCAGCATCTCTTCATCCATGCAAGACAACAAGAAGTTTCCTTAATATTTTGATTGAGATGAGAAATCTGCTTCCTGGTATGTTGAAGCACCAATAGTTTGCATCCAATCATTTAATTAAACGTCCTTTGATTTTGGGAATTTATAAGAATTATGCTCCAATTTGTAGTTACCGATCTATCGTTACTATAACTTGACAAACCGGATCTTCTCGCCGTTCTTTGTCCTGTTTGGTGCGATTGCAATTGCGGATCTTGCCCTGGCCAGAGCGGAGCAAAAAAATAGCTCGACTCCGTATTTTTACGGTGAAGTACGGAGAAGAGGCGAGCGGGGCTGTGACAGAGTATGTGGTATCAGGGGGTAAGGCATCGCTGCTAAAAGCACTAATGAATCAGCCAACACAAAAAAAAATATGAAAATATCATCTGGCCAATGCATCAGTCTCCCTCTACTCTGAATATGTAAGAAAATATTTCAAATCTCATGACATGGGAAAGCTGTTCCAACCACAATGAATTTTATTGCTAATGATGTGAAGTTATGTTAAAGGTATCATGTTTTGGACCTACCTGTACACTGAGATCCAGGGAAAAGGGGTGAACAAATAGTGTTCTGCCACCAGAACTCGTCTTGCTGGCCGCCCATTCCTCCCTGCCCGCTTCTATTTAACAGAGGAAACTGGACAAGACAAAGAAGAAGCACAGATCAACGATTCTGTTGTTGCAGACACTACACCGTATGCAACAACTTGGTTAAGAAATTCCAAGATATCCGTACCTCTGGCATGTCGCCAACATAGTCGTAGGCGATCCCATACTTGGGGATCTGACCAGCTGGTGAACATAAATTGGACTGCTTCGGTTCTGAAGATTCTTCCGGTTGAGTCCTGTCCACATCCGCCTGTCCGCCTGCGCTCGACGCGGCTGTTTTGCAGCTCAAGCCGCTCTCCTGCTCGGCAATCGGCAGAAGTGTGCTTGAACCCTCTTGTGAATCCAAAGAAGTCTGGGCGCTCTTCTCCATGCCAGACTTCTTTAATCTGGGTAAAAATTTACCAGATTCCAGTTCTGACTTCCCGTAATAAGGCCCCTCACACTCTGCGTCGTCCTCCAGAGGTTTGAGGTCGGCCTGAGGATCATCAAACACGTCCACTGGCGCCACTACGGGAAAACTCATCTCCTCTTTGTCAGTCTCGGCCTCCGAGTCGCTAACTCCAACTGGAGACAACTCTGAGGCTGATATTGGTCGGAAATGAGTCCTGGGTGAAATGCTTAATGGCTATTCTTATACTGCGTCCTGTTGATGCCGTGAGAGTCGAAGTTTGGAAGGCTTCAGCCTTCTCGAATCAGAGCAAAGAATGGATTTGGGCTTCGAATCCCGACTGAAAGTAGCCATGTCCTCAGGCTCAAACGCAACACTCGACGGGAGGACTTATATAGGGGTTATTCAGGTTAAAAGGATGCAAACGGATATTCTAAATCTTGCTCGCCTCTCACCCAAGCTGCTGTAGATCAAGCAAATCTTCATGGAAGATCAAAAGAAAATCCCTTATTCAATCCATCAACGCCTCCCTGATGGCCTGATCGCTCTGCCAGAATGAAACAGGCCTCCATAGGCCGGGTGTCCGGGCGAAGCAGCCGCCTCTGCGCTCAGCGCGAACACATCTCTGCCAGTGATGGTGAGCATGTGCGAGCTGGGCGGCGCAGTGGTGCACTGTAGCAAGCTCTCTTGAGGTATCACCGGTGGCCGCGACGTTCCAGTTCTTATCGCCGCAGGTGTTTTCAGCTCTCCATACACCCCCCAAGGATGTGAACGATGTACTTTCCTTTGTCAGAGTTCAAGTCCCAAAGGCTTTTTGACGGAGTCATGTAACTCCTGCGGCATCTACTTTGGAGATTTTGTTTTTGGCTAAGTCCTGTTCTTCTTTCTTGCCTTCCCAGGCGATACTCTGATGGCTGCACAGCTTTTTTCTGAGGCCCCTGAACCGAACGCTTTTGTCTGGACCTCTGGACACCCGGCAACAGCAGAATTGCCCGACTTCGTCTGAAAAGAGTCGCTTGGCTTTTCTGCTCCGCTTTGACGCGGCAGATTTCCGCGTCTCCCATTGCGGTCCAAATGTCTTTATGATCCCTGAGCTGTAATCGTCACCTGTTGGTTTTGCGTTGTTCGAAAACATGTCTGGCCGTACTGTTTGCCGCCATCCTTCTCTAGCGCTATATGTAAATGGACTCAATTTGGACTTTTTGGTAAAGGTCTGATTGGGTGCTGTGCTAACGCAAATTTTTTCATTCTTTTTGCTTGAGTCCTCTTGCAAAAACTCCAATATTTCATCTTCTAGATATGTACCCGAAAGAGGAGGGATCACTCGGTCCGGTTCGTCTCGGCCAATCTGAGCAGCGTCCTCTGCTAGAGCATATCCCTGTTCATTGTCCGACCGAGTCTCCTCCGAATGGGACCACGGACTGCAGGTTCGCGTCGATAGGTTAGAACAGTGTTCCGTTTCGTCAAAGGCACTATTTTTGGTCCATATCAGCAAGCGGGACTGTTTGTTAGAATGCGGGTCGAGACCGCTACTAGAGATGGGGATGTTTTCGTGACCGACAGAAAGCGAGTCGCGGGGGAAAGGGAAGGTGGCACTGTCGCACTGGACCTTGAAAAGAGGGAAGCAGAATGGATCCAATCCGGATGGCTCGCTGGGAGCTTCAGGTACTGGCGGTTCTTCCAGAGGTCTAGAGAGCTTGCTCAGGGTCAATGAGACACTGTCCAGCAGAGGAGAGAGCCGAACAGGAGAATCTCCGAGGAAACCTTCGCCATCTACATCTTCGGAAGAAGACTGTGAGTAACAGCCCCACACTTGTACCATGTTTTCAAGGTCGTCCATTAGAAACCCAACGGTTCCCGAAGCTTCCTGTGACTCTGCCTGTATTGCACTTCCCCCTTGCTGCTCAAGGCCGTCTAACACCAAACAGCATTCTGCCTCGTTTTCTCCTTGTTCTTTGCTTTTCTGTCGAATCAGGCTTAAGATCCGACTCTCTTGTATCGCATCTGAGGCACTAGTATCCAATATGGATTGATAAATGTCAACTTCATAGAAGTCGGTGAATTCAGACAGATGCTTGTCATCTAAATCTCTACTTTCTTCTGGCTGAGGGCAGCAGGAAGTTTCATTGAGGTCAGCAGCTTCATCGTCCGCATCGCCGGACGCTTCCACAAAGTGCCCGTCCACAAACGAGCCCGCCGCTAAGTAGGTCCGCTGGTAGTTCTCGCTGGCGATGCAGATTCCCTGGATTTTTTCTGGTAGCCTGTCCATATCTGCGGAGAAGCCGAAGCCATCAGGAGAGCTAACCTTGCTGCGATATTTTGTTTCCAGCTTACTTTGACAGCTGCTGAATGGTACAAAGTACTCAGTGATGGGCTCTGTGTACCAAAGCGGCTCCTCCTTGTACTCCTTTTTGTTTCTGGCCTCCACTGCAGACTCTCTGACTTCCAGCCAGCCAAGCTCTTTACGAATCTCCTTTAGCGGCCTCTTTCCTCTCTTGTAAAGCTGTGGTTGTTTAGCAGCTCCGCCAGTCGCGCTGCTACCGCGCACCCCCGCATTTCTTCTTTCCTCCTTATCGCCAACCTTCATCTGCAGCTTCACCTGCCCGTTGTTGCGTGTCTTCTTGTTCTTTGCAGCCTCTCTGGATTTGTGCCTTACTCTAACGGTTTTGCTTCTGGATGATTTCGTGTCAGCCTGGTTCCCACTGGAGCTGGAGCCTTCCTCGCTGGAACCAGAAGACCAGGATCTGGGTCGGTATTTGCCTTCAGATCTGTGTCTCATCTGTCTCTTGGAGTGGCTGATGGATTTCTCCTCCGCTGCCGCACCGCCATGGCCTCGGTTTTCTTTCTCCTTCTTGCCCCGGCGTTGCTGACCTCTCTCACTGGTCGCAGTAGGGATGGTACTACACGCCTCCAGGTTTCGCTCTTTAGCAGCCTCACCATCACTGTTGCAGTCTTTGGGGGAAGATGTGTCTGTGCTGGTTTGTGGAGCTGCAGAGGATGATGAACTGGAGTAAGTGCAGGCCTTGGCCTTGTTCCACACCGTCATGATCTCTTGGAGACAAACAGGCTTTTCGGACAGAGGGGGAAATGCTTCGTAATACCTGCAGTCACATGAGAAACAGAAAAGGTGGCTCAATTGTAACAAGTTTATCAAACTTTATCAGGTTTCATGCCTGAAACATATTTTAAAGAATATAACACTAACAAGCTAAAAGAGTAGATTATAAATAATGCAATTAACATTGATAAGATCATTTTATAGTAATGAGGTTAAAAAAAATGTACTGAAGTTTATCTAAAATATACCAAATTTTACATTCATTGCAAAGTAAACTTGAAAACTACTCTTTTGAAGAAATCTTGAACTCCAGTTTATCGAAATACTTTAATAAAGTTTTCATTATTGCTAAATAAAAGGAAAAGATCCAAAACATGTAGAAAATCCGTTAAGTATCGAAATTTACTATTTTGCTCCTATTGAGGATATGGCAAAACATTTTAAGGATGAATAGATTTAATTTTGCTCCATCATTGCTGAAAGCAAAGAACAGGTTATATAAATGGAAATTTGACGGGAAAAAAACGTATTCCAGATCTAATTTTTTTCCCCAATGTTATTCTTTCAAATTTTATGTTTTCAAATATTTTATCAAAACCTTTTTTAAACTGATTTTATATTTTTGATCTGAGTTTTATGAATTTAATTCTTTTCAAAATCACCTTCTGTAGCTTTAAGCCCAATAGGGGTTTCAGTAGCGTCAGCCAGCTCGGTCCGCCATCATCTTGGTGGCATATTATGCGTATATTAAATATATCACATATGCGAATGGATAAAGAGTAAGCCAGCCGCTAGAGCCACCAGATCATGGAACATATCTGAAATGTTCTAAAGTGATGCGACCATATGAACCCTATACCCTCCACGGTGCCTTGTTTATGGCACTAATCAGATGATTGGCCAAATGTGAAACTGCGGTAACATGGATTTCATTACAGGTGTTCAGTGAAAACCCTCAGCACACTCTTCAGGAAATTAGGCAAGAAGGGTCTAGAGGCTAACAACCAGTTCACATCTGGTTTGGTACGAGATGTCGAAGTGATGTACATGAAGGAAATCGCCATCATACGTGGACGGGTGAGTTTTAATAAGATGGTAAAAATGTAAACAATCCGACGCAGGGCTCGCTATGCTAGGTGGCTAACGGCTGGCGGTGCGCGAACAGTTCCAAAGCTACAAGTCCTTGGAGTCTCATGTGCAGTTTACGAATGGATGGGTTCAGAAGCTGCAGCTCATAAAGCCAGCAAACAGTGCTAACTGTTAGTGCTAACAAGCACTCAGGCATGTAATGTACTTTTAACTAGCTGCTATGTGTTTCAAAGGTTTGGTTAGTAACGTTAACTGCCAAACCTCCCTAAACCCTCCGGGTTTCTCACATATTTGAGCCTTTTCCCGCTGGTTGAAATCAAATTAAGGTGAAATTAATCAAATTAAAACACGGCTGAGAGAGGAGTCCAGTACGCGGTAGTCATAGGCAGTCTGAGTGGCGGCCGGAGGCAGTCAACATTGCGAGGAAGGCCAAAGTAATGCGTCATGGCTGTGCAGCCCTATTATTAATATATTCTTACATGTTTTAAATGCTTGACAGTTAATTACCTGTGACAAAGTGAGCACTGCAGACTCTGGCGGTATTCAAGGTTAACTTTACCGCGTCCGGTGGACCTGGATATCGTGTCGGCAGCCATAGGTGACTTGGCGTTATTCAGATAGCTGTTTTGTTTTTCACATTGATTCACGATTACGGCTGGTATGCGATGCGAAGAGCATTGATCTCCACCTCCACGGGCCGTTACGGCAACAATTACACGATTCCACCATTTTTCTGTCAATACTGCCTAAGGCTGCCACCCAATATAGGCGGGCCGCACTGAGTGGTCAAATGGCGTGAAGTCACCACAACCCCTATTCAAATGCTCTTGAGGTACACACTGACCAATAGAAATGTCTTAGCTCCTCACTATCAGCGACCTTGAAATGTATTAGAAAAGAATGAAATTTGTAAAACATGATCTGAAAAAGAAAAGTTTGATTAAAAAGAAAGCAAATATTAAATCTGTAAAACAAAAAAAAAAGGAAAAGAAAATCTTGGGAATAAAAACTGTTTTCGAGAAAGCATAATCTCAGAAAACAGCAAAATTATGCTAAAAACCCTTCTTTTTTATTAAAACATATTTCAAGGTTTTATTTCTGGATTGAATTTTTTTTAGTTTCAATTTAAAAAAATGTGTTTTTCAAATTTTTCTATGGAAAATTATTTGCTTGCAACAATAATGGAACAGAACTCACTCGACAATGACGCTTTTAAACATTTTAATCTGTAAAGAGACTGCTGATGGAAATGTCCATCCGCCGCAATGGTACAGAGCTTTATGACGCTTTCTTTGGATTGTTATAAAGTTTGAAACCAGAAAATATTCTTTCATTCAAAGAACTTCACTTTACTATTTACTTTAGAAAAATCTGGTTTGGATAATTTTTTTCTGCGACCTGCTCATAGTTTCTTAAACTGGGCATATATGGTACGATTTTTTTGCCCTTTTCGGGGAAATTGTCCAGTTGTGCGAGAACTTTTAGATCAGGCCGACTTTCAGCCTGATTTTTAGTCATGTAGGGTACAGGGGGGTAACGACAGGAGATCAGCCTCTCATGACCGCCTCCCGATCAGGAATCGTAGGGTCTGCAGTAAATCAAACCCTTGAAATTCAGTCGGCCAAGGCAGCGCCAAGGCAGCACATTTCACTCTAGTTAGCTTCATATTTAACAGAAGGCACACTGGAAAAAAAAACGGTCTAGAAATAAGTAAAAATGTTAAGTACTTAATTTGAGTAGGTAAATGAGATAGTTTGCCAATGGAATGAGTACGTTTGTCATCTAATCGTTTGGATTCTGGATAGACGAGTCGGAGTAGCGCCATCTCACCGCGGAGCAACGTGGTTTTTAGACGTACAGTGAGAGCAGGTAGATCGCATCACAGCGTCATGTCGTGTGAGAACATACATTTTGAGCTGTGAACTCAATGTACGACGAAACCTTGCAGTTTCGTCGTACATTGTGAGCTGTAGCTGCGTGCAACGCTTGAAAAAAAATCGTACCAAGTATGCCCGGCTTTATGGATCTGTTCTGTTGTGCTAACTTACATTTCCACCTGGTCCTTAGAAGAGGGTGACTCGGCACGCTCTGGTGACTGACAGCCATCCGATTTCTTTTGAATCCGTTTCTCTTCTGGACAATGAATGAAAAACATCTTAGTAACAGTTTAGCTGTATGTTTCTTAGCTTTAACAAAACTTGAAGAAGGAATATCAGTTTCATACCTTTCTGTTTGTTTTGGATGTCCTTAAGTTTGGAGCAGAGCTCCTCAACCAGGCTCTCAATTCCAGAGTTCTGCACCAGAGACAAAAACAAGAGAAATATTTGAGATCTTTCCAACATCTGAAGCAATGCAGGTATGAAAACGTTGCACTCCAATTCAATAAAAAAAAAAAGCAAATAACTGCAGCTTATTTTTACACATAAGTTGATGACTGATGTTGAAAGACTCTAGCCTGAGGAAAGAATGGCTGCTATAAGAAAACAAAGAGTGATGAAAGGCCAGCAGCTAGCAGCTCCAGCCAGCTGATCTGTGACAGTTTAGGCATGCTGAGCCAGGAGCTACATCTAAGCAGGAGTGAGCAAACGCTTTCACAAAGAAAGCGGTGAATTACTGCTGGAATGAAGCAACAACACAGGTTTGTAGCCAACGTAACCACAGGCGCTAGCAACGCGACTGCTCTTTTTTACATAACAGCTTGTCATGATAGGTTCCTGTTGCACCACTGGCCCTAAAACAGTCTGAATCAGAGTGATTCTGTTTCCTCCTGCAGAGCCGCTAATGCCGGTCAGCTGACCTGAACGGCTTTGCTGCAATCACGTGCAAAGCTTTCTGCTTTAAGAAAACAGAGAGGAGCAGGACACCGCACTCGTCTTGCAGACCTTCCTCCTCCCACCCTCCAGCTTTTGTTGCATCATCTGAAGCTCACCCCGTTTAAGAGACTGATGGAACAGAGCCATGTCTGTTTCCTTTTTTCCTCAGAAACAGGAATGGATGTTAGTCCAGTGCTTTTTTTAAGGAACTAAGCCAAAGCCGCCCAGTCAGATAAGATGACGAGGCATTTCCAGCACAGAACAGATCTTCCCGTTTCAGTGCTTTGACCCAGCTGCACTCACTGCTGATAAGTAGTGACTCACTCAACAAAAGGGCTGCATGGCTTCACCTAAACGACAATGAGCAACATACTAATATGTTGCTGCCCCTCCAAGGTTCTCATGCTTCGTCACTGAGCAAACAGAAACCATCCAGTATGTTTGTTTTCGCCACAGACGGACAAAACGAAAGTGCACGACTCTGAATGTGTTTTTTTTTTTATCATTTGGTCTTTTAGAGCTACGTATTTTTATCAATTTTTTACATTTTGGGGTAAATCGTTGCCAGTGTTGCAGATCTAGAAACCTTTGCAAATCACTAGATTCAGGTCAGGGGGAAAGGTTGGATTGTTTCAGGTCACTGTCCTGCTGGGAGATGAACCTCTGGCCCACAGGGTGAAGGGTTTTCCTCCCTTTCAACAGGTTGTAGTAAAAATGACCCTCCATTCATCTCCCTCACAGCATTATCTGCCATTAGGAGGTTTCATAAGGGTTCCTACCTCACCGTGTCCCATTCATGGCTTGTAGCTAGGTAAAAAAAAAAAAAAATTGATTTTGAATCGATTCCTTTACATTTTTGCAAAATCGATCTCTAGGGAATGAGATCGATTAGCTTTATAGTGACATTCGAATTCAAATGAGCAGGAAAGATGCACTCAAGATTACTTGACTGAAGATGTGACTGTGTCACCGCTGCTCGAAAGTGAGGCTTCACTTTTCACTTTTCACAAAACAACTTTGCTCTTATGAGACCGTTCTGTTCACCCTAGCTTAAACTGTCTGGATTTACAAGTTTGCACCCTTTGTAAGTAGACAGGAAAAATCAAAAATATATGAGTAGGTTTTGAAACACAAAGTTGAACCGCTTTCATTATTGTAAAACAGATCGGACCGAAATTAATCGATTTAGAACTGTGGGCGAATCAAAATCGAATCGATTCAGGACCCCTTTTGGCGAAAAATGTAATACCCGTAGCCCCACTTTGTAGCAAATTAAAAACTAAATGTCTTTTCAGCAGCTGGTTTCCGTTTGCCTGTCACATACAGTAGCAGCCATTCAAAATGGCTCTTCCCAGTCACACGCTAGCTGAATGGCAGCAGACTCCCCTGCAACCCCGACCAAAATCCCCTCCAACTTCCAGCCACTGGAGTGAATCCCTCCTCTTCCTGGGCGTGCATATTTTTTTTACTCCAACTCCATCGTTTCACTGAATTACAGGATCTGACCAGGAGATGGCGCTTATCTTTAGATCTTAAGGGCTGTGTATACTCCCACAGCAGTGTGTAGCAGTTAGCTTCTCGCAGGTATGACGCAGACATGCTTGGTTTTGAAGCGTGGTTAGCACCATTTCATTCCATGCCACAGCACAAGAGGGACAATCACGAACTAGCTAGGATTGTGGGTGTCCGTTGGTCTGTTTGACGAGCTTCTTCGACGCCTACAATCCCTCATCCATCGCCGGGCGACACACAGTTCACCCGTGACTGTTCCCCCAAGACGCACAGACTATTGGTTTCTGAGCATAAACCAGGCTTTAATGTCAACAAATCATGACAGAAAGAATATTTTAGTATAAAGATTGATGTTTAAAAGGAATTGTAGGGGACCAGCCAAGGACCCATGGAGCAAAGCGGGGACATTTTGAATGGCTATTACTGTAAATGCAAAACCTCAAAGTTTTACCAGCCGAGTTCTGTTTATTTGCAGCCTCTCCAGAGTGGCCGACGGCCCATGCTGCTGGAGCTGAAGCAGAGAGAACGCGTCATCAGACCGACTCTGATAACACCGTCTCTATGGGTGAGAGGTACCTTTCTGGTTTAGACCCATTTTTACTGGACTATGATCTCTGAACAGATAAAAGCAGAAACAGACCAAGCTTAGCTGGATTTGTTTCTCTTTAAACTAAGAGTAGTTAACTAGTAGTTATGTTCAGTGAGGCTAAATGATTGGCAGGTGGGAATAGAGTGGAAAGCAAGTTTTCTGTTGAGATGCATGGAGCCTGTTTTAACGGTGTTCTGTTCTTCTAATCAGCTGCAGAGGATAAATACAACATTTCCATGCTGCCTTTTAAGTTGTTGATTGAATCATGTTTTATTCAACTTATGTGTATTAAATACAAAACGTCATATTGTTTTTTTTTTTTATTATTATTATTATTGAAAGTATCTGAGCCTGAGGTGACTTCTGAATATTAGCCAATTGTAAATTATACATGTTTGCCGTTTCATTCAGGCTCTCAGTGTCGATAAAGAATAATGTTTAGTGGAATAATGCCGTCATATGCTTCTTTTATAAAGTCTTACAGGAGGTGTCTGAGCTGCAGTGTTGGAAAGAGGGTCCTCTGCACATAAGAACTTCAAATCAGACACTAGAGCATTGCATCTTTTAAAGAGGGCCCTGAGCAAGATCTTATCAGAAGCAGTGGAGATGGTCCCATTCAATAAGGTTTGATATTAGACAGAGTTTAACCAGCTGGTTTAGCTGTGGACAAAGATCAAGGAGGCCAAAGTGCAGGAGTTAGCCATCTGATGGCTGCTGACTGTAAAGGAGGACAGCCCATGAGACGACGCGCCTTAAGAGATTCAGTTTGGATATAAAAGTGATTAACGTGCTTCAGACTAAACAATTTAACACTTTCGTTTTACTTCTATGCCTAAATTTATTTGTTGATATATCATCTCAGCGCAGCTCCAACACGTCTAACTTGACTTTCTTATAAAGCTCTCCTTAAAATAAAGAATTTTATGAGCAGATTGTTAGTTAATCATTTACAAGTTAATATCCTGTGGATGAAGGGTTTAAAAACCGATGGTGTTAGATGGGATTCGGGTAAAGCTAAAAACAGTTACAACAATGAACCAGAGCATCTAGAGCCCCACTATGGGGCGCCCTGGTCGCTTCTTTGGTTAATGCTCTCCTCATCCATCCGTGTGTGAAGACTCATCTTAAAACGATGCTTCATGAGATGTTCAAAGATTGGGATATTTTTTTTTAAAGACATTTATATGAGTAAGCTCATTTCTAATAAACCAGAGTCCTTCTGATATGAAATCTAGAGGCTTTTGATGGTTAATGTAAAAATCTATTGGAGAGTTGAAAGGACAAAATAAAAGCCGGTAAAATAAGCTCTGAAACTTTTTGTTTTTTCTTTCCCCGTCACACTTGTTTTCAGGAGGCCCCTGCTTGCCGGATGTCCTGATCTGTTCGGGACAGTGCTGTATTTTTCCTCTACTGTCCCACAAACTGAGACTATTACCCCATTTACACTACCCTTGAAAAACCGTGCCGAGACCGGTCCGAGCTCAGTAACTGAGATAACTTATCGTGTGTAAATGGAAAGCAAACTGAACTGAACCGAGCTAGACACAACCGGACCGAGCTAACTGCAGATCAGTTCCAGAGGTGGGCTCGGCTCGGTTTTTCCCTGGCTCGGTTCTCTGATAACAAGAGCGCATGAGCAGAACGCGTCATCTCCGTCTGGCTGCACAACGTGATTCACACTCCATTCCAGTAGTTGGCGCTAATGCCCCTCCAGAAACAGAAGAAGAAGAACAACTTCTTCTTCAACTATAAACAACAATCGAAATCTTCTCCACGCAACATTTTAAATAATGGCATTTTAAACAATAACGCCGAAGTACAGCAATAATAATCAAGCATAACTTTCTGAATGTGACGGGCGCCGCCATTTTGATTTGCTTGATTCGCTCCTTCTTCGTCTTGTTTTATGGCTGTTGGCAAACAACTTTTGGTGCATTACCGCCACCAACTGCTTGATTTCCTCCTTCAATACTGGCAGTAATACCGCAGATCGTCACTAGGAGGCGAGGAACCGAGATAGAGTGAAGTTTAAACGGTTGTCAGAACCGAGCTCTGCCTGGTTAACTGATTTTGAATGTAAAGAAAGCAGAGCTGCACCAACTCAGTGGCGGAGCTAGACTGTTAAAACAGGGGTGTTAAGGTTTTATTTGGGGCGGTCAATATATAAAGAGTTCATTTACATTACTAACAATTGTTTTGCGCAAAATGTGTATTGATTAAATTAAAGTTGTTGATTTTTCAAAATGTATACAATGATGTACTGTATAATGTATTATAAATTAAGTATACAGCAAAAACAGAAGTAAACAAATACTCAATGTGCTCTTTGGAATAATCAAATCCAGTAGGAAACAAAAACTTGAGGTAAATTTGGACCTGTCAGAACAAGGCAGGACAACGTGAATCATAATAGAACAAAAAAAAGATAACACACAGCCCTTTAAAACTGACTATAGTTGACCCCTGCCCAGTGATATGACAACACCAAGTTTAACAAAAACAATCAGAACAGCAAAATTCTGCAGTTCTGGTTAAATGAAGCAAAAATGTTTCACATAGTCTTCCATATTTAGGGAATTTGCCCTCCATGACTCAACACTCAGCATGTCCAGGTGACTTCATCGATCATCTGCTATTGTTGACCTAAGGAGGGTGTTTATTAATTTAAGGGCAGAGAAACTTCTTTCTCAGGATGTAGTTCTAACTGGAATCAAAAGCCAAATTTTATTAAGCCTAAAAAGTTCATGGAAAACCTTTCTGGAAGTTTCCAAAAACTCAAAAAAACTCTAGTAGAGAAGACGGCCCTCTTTTAGGAATGTTGCCTCGCAATTCATACACATGGCTCTCAATGCACCAATATGCTGCATTACACAGACCAATATGAATAATTCTACCCAACTTCTGTGATTGTTGCTGAACATTTTGCTAATGACATGTTCTTTAAGCATCTTCACGCCACTGTGACGGCATTTGTTCCTTTCGTGAGACTAGTAATTGCAGTAGTAATACTCATAGGTAATGCTAAGCACAAGCACTGAGGTTAAACATGTCCCTTACTTCCCGTTAAACTTTGTTTAATACCGATTAACGTAAATACCATCAAAGGAAATGCTTCTCAATGATCCTGTGTGCCGCTGCCGCGTTCTGTTTTGGAGCCGTTTGGAGCAAAAAGGAATTATATGTCAGCTTAACCAATTAAAAGTGTAGCAGCAGCGTGCTGCGTTAGGATGCGTTGAAGTCCGCTGGAAAATTTGACTGTTTTCTTTGCAAATGTTCATAAAAACTTAAACAGTGTTAATGTTTTCTGTGGGGTGGCAACAGGGGTGGCAAGGATTTCTTCTGGGGTTGCCATTGCCTGTTGCATTTCTGAAATTTTATCAAGTGGTGCACGACTTTGCACGAGTGAATAAAGTGAATGTGATTGGTCGTTTATCAAGGGGGCGGGATTGTTGTGGCAGACGTTTCGCACGGAAGTTTGATTGTGGCCGGTTTGTCGGGAGCATCTTGCTAACCAGTTAGCAACTTAGTGCTAGTAGCTTCCCAATGGGAAATTCCATTGGGACCAAGTAGCACTAAATTGGTGACTTAGAAACGACACTGACAAGGAACGCTATGGACAGCGGAAACATGCAAGAGGAGGAGAGTTTAGTGTCGGAGGTCGTGGATGAGTCTCCTCTGTCATCCATTTTTTATTTAGAGGAGGAAAGCGGGGACGAAGATGTTGTGGAAGAGGACGCCAGGGCGGCAGAAGCTTGGTTTGGTGTAGAAGGCTTCCAGCCGTACATGTTTGAGCCCTTGCCTCGCAACGCTGCCAGTTCTGTTAGCTCTACGCCTGCTGAAGACACAGACGTCCATCCCCGTGAACACTGGGACGCAACTCAATGGGAAAGGAAAGGATTCTGATTTAAATCGATGCGTATGTTAGCTGCGACATATGAATCAAGATGCTATGACCGAAAAAATTTCACAGATGACCGTTGATATATTATTGGCCGAATTTAGGTGTTCAGGCTGACGTAGAACTAACTGTCCTGAATAAGATGACGGAAAAAAAAAACACAGATTTTTATATATATAGAAATTTTCTAAAATTTGTGACAATATTGTCTGATAAAGAGTACATTTAATTAGGCTACATGTTTAAGCCAGAATGATTTGACATTTAAATAAAATTTCCCCACAACTTTAATAATTTCATATTAAAAACCTCAACATTTAGAACATATAGGGTATATATGCATTTTGTTCAATTATTGTTGCAAGCGAAGAACATCTTCTAAAAACGAAATTTTTGAAAAAAAGAAAAAGGGAATTTAGAAATTAAACTTTGAATAAACAATAAAAAAATACATAGTAAGAGTAACTTTGTTTTCTCAAATACATTTTTCTGTAGCTTTTATTTTTTCAAATTTCTGTTTTTTTTAGATTAAGTTTATACACTCCTGGGGGCGGGGCTTTCCAATGGAATGAGGAGCGGAGATGCTTTTCTATTGGTCTGCATGGACATTAGCGCAAACATTTCTAGTGGCCTTGAAGTGCAGAGAAGGCAATTTCAAAAGAATAAAACTCAAAACTAAATCTGAAAAAGTTCATGAAAATATACGCTGGAAAAAATCTAGAAATAAGTAAAAACTGCTTAAATTAAGTGTATTTACCCTTAATTTGAGTAGGTAAATGAGATGATTTGCCAATTAAATGAGTAGTTTTACTCTTAAAACTAAATATTTAGATAATATGCACTTGAAATAAGACAATGCAATAGTGTTTTCTTATTTTAAGTGTAAATTGTCTTTTTCCTTTGGCAAAATGTCTCTTTTACCTCCTCAATTCAAGAAGAAATTCATTTATTTTAAGAAAAAATTACTCATCTAGATTTCGATTTTTTTCCAGTGTAAAGTCTGTAAAAGAAATTGAAAAAAAAAAATACTTGAAACAATAATTAAAAAGGAAATCAGCAAAGTTACTCTTAAATATTTTCTGGGATCTTTTTTTTTGTTTGTTTGTTCAAATTTCCATTTATGAAACATGTTCTCTGCTTGCAATTAAATTTACTCCATTAACATGTTTTTTTTAAATTTAATTCCATTTTAGTGACCAAGGTTTCTTCATTAAAGGAGTCAGTGGACCCTTTCAGAACCTACAGAGATTTAAATCTCTGCAAACTTACTTCATCAGATGCAGAACGAAGGCATTGCACTGCGGCTTGCTTCTTTATCTCCTCTAGACTCAGGTCGGTCCCTCCTTTCTTCTTGCCCTTGCCCCACTTCTTCCCGGCTCCCTTCTCCCACCCCAGGAAGATGTCATTTTCCTTTTCAAAAAGAAACGCACAAAAAAAAGATGAGTGAAAAGATAACATGAAAAATAAATGACCTTAATGTTGGCTTTCAGTTCTGTATTAACAATAAGAACAACTGACTAAGCTATACATTTAAAAAACCAAACTAGAAATAAAAGACTTCCTGAGCAAATTATTATTATTATCTTCATCTTCAGTAAAACTTTCACCTGCTTCTCTAAAGGGTTCTGTCACACCATGACGATTTAGCCAGCATATGTATCGTATCGAAACACCCATGCCAATACTCACCCCTAGTCAACGATCAGATAACTTGCATGCAACTTATGCCCCACGTATGAGCATACGCTGGCATATGTAGAGAAATTTTGAACATGCTCAAAATTTCCCGACCTACTTGCCGTATGTCGACGTCTTTCAGCGAGCTCATAACTTATACAAAACGTAACCATAACTTATCCTACGTATGCCCGCATAGATTTTCCGTACGCCAGGCATTCGCTAGCCTCGTGAGACCATCCTGATCTCGCGAGCTTTCAAGATTTCACTCGCAGATCAGTCTGGAGACTCTCCGTTAAAGAAAATTTGGAGCCGTTCACCAAACGAACGTCCAATCAGCGTTGGCTTTGAGGCGGCTTGAGGTGTGACGCAACGAGAAGCGCGACATTTGAGTCTAAAGAACACGGCGGCTTCAGCCGATGAAACTAGCGTTAGCGTGGCTATCGAGCAAGTTTTATCGGAATTACAGAGTATTTCTTCACTGAAAGAAGAGCAAAACACTGCTCTGGAGGCTTTTCTCAGAGGAAAAGATGTTTTTGCTCTTCTCCCGACTGATTTCGGCAAGAGTTAGCCTGGCTTGTGTTTTCGTCGTCGCTCTGTTAGTACGTCATATGCTTCGTTGATCTGATTGGTTCATTTGGCCCGTCTATCACCAACATTGGCCAATCAGCTAACCAGTATTTTCGCCCCTTCCCAAAATTACTTCAACGGAAGGTTTCCAGATGGATATGTAGAGCAAATCCATCTGGCGGAGTCAGGTTAGACATTCGCTGGTCTAAATCGTCAAAGTGTGACAGGGGCTTCAAATCAAAGAACATAAAGGGATTTTATGTTTATATACATTTATATAGATAGGAGCCCACCTGGTCCTGCAGGTCATAGTCATAGCTGTCATGCAGGAGGAGGCTAAGAACATAGCGGGTATAGATCATGGCATCTATCCCACACTTCTCGAGCTCCTGGCCGAGCCAGCTTTGTACCGGCCCCAGAGACTGGAGCAAGGACATCTCTGAAGCAGACAGAGCTCCCACACTGGGGTAAGGGCAAGAGAGGTTCTCAGGAGGAGCGGGACCGTCCGAATCGGTGCTCACTGGACGCATGGGACCTCAGGTGTAGGCCATTTTCTGGCACAGCAGCCTCATGACGGGTAGTTACTGAAGGGAAGGAGGTGGACAACAACAGAAGGACGAGGCAGAGCCTATCTGGACGAGGAGGGGGGGCGTCACTCCAGTAGGATGTAAGTAAGGGGCTCTACATGGGGAGGCATGTAGGATGGTGTTGGGTTTTTATTGCTTTAAGCAAAAAAAAAAAAAAGGAAAAAAAAAAAAAGAGGGATTTTACTGGTGAGGCATGGCTGCTGAAAGCTCCCAGCTGCTGAGCAAAACACAAGACGTGTTTCTGTCTCAGGCAGAGAGGTCCATTATGAGAGCGGCTCTAGTTCACCGGCACAATCTGAAACAGAGAAAAGGAGCAGCTGTTAGCTTCTAAGAAACAAACAGGTTTAAACTACAGAGCAGCACATGAAGTCACTTCAAAGAACGGAGGTCTTTACTGAAGCCTGTTTGCGTTCAAAACATCCAACTGACTGGGAAACTGCGTATGCCAGCGGCTGGCGAAAAGATACAACTAAATGGGTTAATAAAATACTTTTCAAATTTATAAATCAAAGTCCTACAAAGCAGAGAATAACACAGTGTTGCCCTGCCCCCACTTGTTGCACGACACTACTACTTTTTCTTTATTTAATAATTAGAATAAAGACAAAGTCGCTGTTTGGAAAACAGTAATTTAAATTCAACAATACTTCTCCAATTAGCAGTTAAAACCACCCCCACCCTCTTTAAACGTAACAAACCTCTACATATCTACCAATATAGTCAAAGAACGCTAATCCAAAAGATACTGAAGATGCCGCCATGTTTCAGGATAGGGACATAAGAAAGGTAGCAACTAACGATCATTTTGCAAATTGATTAATCTGTCGATTATTTTTCCGATTAATAATCTGATAGCCAAATATACTCTAAAGAAGACTTTTTACTAAATTAAACGACGTGAAACTCTAATTTTTCCACTTGAGGAGTTGTGGATAGATACTGACAAAAAAAATGTTTATTTTTCTTAAATGCAAAGTGATTATATATGTACTTATTTTTCTCTTTTGGTTATAATTACTCCTCTAAGTGGGTCGCTCTGTCAGCTAAAGGTATGTTTTAGAGTCTCTATACTCCAGCTAACGATTAATCAATTACTCAATCAGCAGATGATTATTTCAGCAATCCCTATTAATCTGATTGTTTCTGCCTTAGATATGAGGCATAATACATCAACAGAGATTATTTCTTTTTTGCGATTAAAAAACAAAACTATAACTATCTTTTTTCAAACATGGGAAATAGTTCATAAGTCATCTTTAGAAATTAGGCAAACTTAATCAGATTCTGTATCAGAAATACTAGTGCTAGTTATTATAGCTTGATATAACCTCAACGTTTTTCCCACCAATTCCAGTTAATCTTATTTTTTCCCCCTCACATAAGGTTAATAATAAAGATGCCAAATGAAATTCACTGCTTTCAAGGCTAGCTTTGGTTTCAATCATCCCTTCCGGTAGCTGACCTTCATTTAAAGGGCAATAAAATTCCAGCTGTGAAACATGCTGTGAAATTATCATTTTCACAACAAACAATGAAGATATAATAAACTAAACGTTAGCAGGTTGTGGGATCCCACAGAGAGACAGTTTATCAGTTAGAAGTACACATTCAAGAACAACAAGTGATGAACTGATATATGAAAGCCCAATAAGTGGATTACTCAACCAAAAAAAATTTTCAAGAATAATAATACATACTTTCTTAAAATAAATAATAAAACCCTGTATAAAATAACTATGTATAATGATTCTCTGGAAAAGCTTCCTGCCATTTATATTAATAGTATTATCTTGTATAAACATACAGTGACTCTAAAATAAAAGTTATTCATTTTGTGACATTGACCTGCTTCTGGCTTGTGATTTATCTTAAGTTTTTAACCCGTCAAGTTTTTTTTAGATTTTTAATATTAAAAATTAATTATCTGACGCATGCATATACACACCAGGAACCTGGAAACTTAAAAAATACTGAATTACAAAAAACATTTAAAAAACAAACATGTTTCATTGATATATATACAAAAATGAATATTAGGAACTATATTTATCAAACATTATACTGGGCAAGTAAAAATTGTTTCTGGGCAAATGAAATGTGAAAGTCACTTGCCCAAAGGGCAACTGGTAAAAATCCTTAAGGTCAACCTCTGCATGACATGGAGATGACTTGTTGACTCCACATTTCCCATGTCTGCCTATCAGTATTGGTGCAACACTAGTAGGGATGGGATCCAAAACCGGGTTCCTGTTCAGAACCGGTTCTGTATTTTCTCCGATTCCATCGCTTTGGCAGCTCGCTGAACCATTCTTCGACCCCGCAGCACCAGAGCCTAGAGCCGCTCTGGGGAGCACCCACTTTACGCCAATGCTTTAATGCTAGTTTTCACGCAGTTGGAAGAACTATTCGAGTGAAGACAACGAAGGCGGTCACTTTAGAATCAAAGCCCCGTCTTTCCTTAGCCCAGAGGGTAGATCAGGAAATCCAGCTCTGTAAGCTTGCCCTCCATAAGCCTGCCGAAGGGATAAGCCACACTGTGGTGGTGGAACAAGCAAGATACGCTGCCCTTTGCTATCTGGACTGGCTGAAAACTACCTCTGTGTGCAGGCTTCCTCCACCCATCTGTGAGAGGGGTGTTCTCCACGACTGGAGACAATTTCCTAAGCCCTGAAAATCCTGTATCCCTTCCAGAAAAAACAGATATGCTCATCTTTCTGCAAAAGAACTGTTAATTTTCCCTACTACTGTTTTATAATTAGTATTTTTTGTTATTTAAAAATAGGTTATTATCCCATCATTTGTTATTAGACATTGCTGGTTATTAAGTTTGTTCTTGTATTCATTTTCATTTAAACACACAGATGTTACCCAGTTTCACATTTCCTGTGGACATCTTTGATCTTGTTGATTTTGTAAGATTGTGCAATAGTTAAGTAAAACAAAGTTGATGTGCTGATAATCAAACTGTTTGTTCTCCTCCTTTTCCTCAAATTGAATCGAAAAAAGAATCGATAAAGAATCAATCGCTTCATAGAATCAAAAGGAATCAGAATCGCGGAAAAACTTTTCAATTCCCAACCCCAAACACTAGTGATACACAACCTTTACACCATTTCTGCCAAATGACAGTTCTTGCCTTTCTTAGATAAGCAGGTAAATCATGGGATATTAACTCATGCTTACTAAAGTGAAAAAGAAGTTATTGCAAAGCATGAATTAACGCTCTTCAGGCATGCCCACAGTCGGTCCTCGGTGCTGCAGGTTTTAGATCTTTCCCTGCTCCAGCACAGCTGATTTTCATGAATAGCTGATTAACAGGATTTTGCTGAACTGCAGTCACCAGAACCAGCAGTGCTGCAGCAGGGAGACCTCAGAAACCTGCAGGGCTGACTTCGGGCAGGCCTGGTCTAGATTGAACGGTTTGTGTCTATTTCAAAACAACAACATGCACACAATGGAGGAGAAAAGCGTGTCCTGGATCGCTGCCGGCATGAGCAACTTTTGACAGCTGGGGAGACACGGCTGGAGTGGGCAGGAAAAACCTCGTGGGTTTCAGACGGTGACAGGCAGCGGATTCGGACGTGTAGAGCAAATGGAGGCTGTGAGGATCTGATTGGCTGATCCGGCCGTCACTCCTCGGTGGCATTTACAGTCACCCATCGGAGACGTCAAAAGGGCAAGATAAGAAGCTTTAGCAGCGCGCTAACACCGCATCGGCGACCCGCAGCCTCTGGTTAACAGACCTGAGTCAGTAACACCGCTTCTAAACATGGCTGACCGTTCTCTGCACATCAGCCCCGGCTGCCTGTTTCTGTCTGCGCTGTCAACATACTAACTTCATTCAGCGAATCAAACTTAGCCCTGCGGCCATTCCCACTTAACAACATTCCCCTCATTAAAATGGAGTCTCTCCTCTGATATGAACGATTCCTCCAGCGATGGTGTGTGGCGAATCAGCGGATAGGAAAACCAAAACAACCACTAGAAGGACGATTAGCCAAATGTAATCAGCTGGTCAGAGGAGCTGCACACACACCGGCAATTTGTTGCAAAACACCGCGCTATCAGATCAAGCTACGTAACGCCGCCACAGAAAGGAATAATCATTTAAAAAAAAGGCGAATTGTGACTTAAATGTCGAGATTTAGGTCGGTTTGTGGTCAAACGACAAGGTTAGCTGGACCACCGACCTTTAGCTGCTGTTAGCCGAGTTAGCTTCCCAGAGCTCGGCATTTTCTCCTACAAACTTCCCGATTTTAACGCATATATTAGCCAAGCTTACCTTCTTGCGTTTTTTGGATATCGTCCGATAAGGAAACACTTTCTAACAGGCAGGTGGAGGAAGGCTGCGCTCGCTGACATTACTGCTTCTGTTTCCAATTTAAACACCAAACAAGTCCAATATTAGGTGGATTCGGAATGATAAAATGTCAACAGGAGTAGCAGAAGAGGCAGGATCATCTGAAAGCTAACGTTAGCGTAGCTACGCTTGTTGTTGTGACCGAGGGGGAGGAACGGCGGCTGCACGGTAACAGGACTGTCAGACGGGTTTTTTTCCTCCCTAAACAAATGTGCGCCATATCGTCACAAGATGAAGGAGTTCACAAACTTAACGCTGCTCGCCGCGCGGAAAGCAAGAGAAGCGAGACATTTAAATGGCTTCCCGGGGGTCGGGTTGACTCACCTGCCGTGGCCTGGGAGTAGGGAAGCGGCGAAAGGGGAGCGGCTACTTCTCTCCCGCTGCCGTTCCGAGCTCGAGCTCTGGAATCTGCTGCGGTAGCAGCGCCTATCATGGACGCCGACAGAAATGGCGCTGCTTTCGCATCTAGTGCTTCTTCAACAGAGCGGCGGCGGAACTGGCGACATTCGGGCTCCCGCCCAGGGAAGGTCACTCCTCGATGACGGGAGATACTTGGAACCACAATGTCCGCCGCCGACGAGCCAGTTTCATTCAGATGCGTCTGCTGAGTGCGCCACCCTCCGCGTTCGTATCTAGGCAACGGGACAAACCTCTACCGTCCCGCTGCGGTAGGTTTGATTCCTCCGCCTGGATTATTGCATCAGAAGTCCAACTAGTTCTCCCACAATTTATTTTAGATGAAACAAAACAGAGACTGTGACGTTAGAACAATAATTGTGACCAGAGTTTATGTTCCCAGATTTATCCAGTAGCCTGAAAATATATAGATATATTTTTTGTTTAAAACGCCCTGTGAAGAATTCATACTCATTGGATATTTTTAATCACAATCAGTGGCGTTTCTAGAGCAAATGTGCCAGGGGGTGAGGAGGGGGCAAGTGTGTTTTCATGGGGGCCATGAAATAAAAAAGTTTAAAAAAAAAATGGTTTCAAATATATTAATATAACTGCATAGAGTGAAATTTCTATTCAATTAGGTTTAATTTAATTTCTATGTCTTACTAGGTCCATAAATATTAATATTTTAGGAATTTTACATATTTTTGACTGAATTTAAGTTAAAATTACATTTTTTTAATTAAATCTGAATTGAACTCAAGAAAAAAAACTGATACATTCAGCTGTAAAAATATGAGGGTTTTAAAAAAAAAAAAACATTTACCAGATGAAATCTGGGATCCTATCTCAATACCACTGAAGCTATCACCTTATTGTTTTTAAATAATTAGTAAAACAGAATTTCTAAAGAAAACAAATTAAATGGATCCGAAGGACCTATCAGTCTGTTCCAGCGCATATCATCATTAGAATTTCTTTGTTTTATCAGTACAAGGGCCATAATGGGCCAGGAAGTGATCTACAGGGGCACTGACCCCCGTTGGCCCCTGTCTAGAACCGCCCATGATCACAATATAGTCTTAACGAGACATCACTACGCCAGATATAGGCGTTTTTAGACCAATTGAATCATAGCATCCCTAAAATATGTTTTTTTTTATATTGTATGTGCTTTTTAAATAAAAAAACATACTAAATATAAAACAGTCTAAAACTATACAGTACTTGGATTTAAAAAAGAAAATACATAAAAAGTATACATACTCTCCCATTAAAGATGGGGGGGGGGAATCAGCTGCCAGTGAAATAGTAAAAAGTTTAATGAAAATTTTGCCATTAATTTTGAATTGTGGTTCAACAGAAATATTAATAATGAACAAAAAAACAAAAAAGAAACCAGGTAAATCAGCAAGATGGGCCTCCTAGACTAAAATGTAGAGCAACACTGTGAGAGAATCACTGCAATCAGGTGTTTTCAAATGTTCAGTCAGATTTCTGCTCCTGTTTGAGGTGAATTCATGACAAGGTGCTCTTATGTGTCTTTGACTGTTTTTTCAAATCATTATTAATTTTAAAATCACAGTTAAAAATCAATATTTTAATCTATCAAATCATACTTAGTATGTTTATTTTATTGTATTTTTCAGTTTCTTGTCATTAGAATTACTGTTATGAATGTATCCTTTATCAGGAGTGTGTTCAAACTTTCAAGCACAACTGTATATATTTACCTTGTTAAATACAATCCATTTTAGGATCGCCAGTGATAAGAAGGGAGAAGTTCACAAGGGGAAGGAGAGGAGCAAAGTGTGGCCAAGTAGGTTTCGGTACTAGGAAGACAAAAACACAGGAATAAAAGTCTCTGTGATATGAAATGTTGTGAATGATAGAGTCAGTTATTGGCAAAAGGCACTGATCAAGTTTCAAAATGTAGAATATGTATGTAGAAAACAGTGAAATGAATCATGCCTGTCCACATAGCTGCCTGGGTGCTCAGCAACCTAAAACCTGGGATCCTAGGACCGCACCTGGCCTCCAGCATAAAGCTGCACCTTCATAGATTTTTTGTTATATACCTATATTAAAAAAATCAAGTTTCACAGTCAGGTCTTTTTAGTCTCCTTTATTCAAAAAATTCCTAAATTAAATATGATGGAACCAAGTTAGTTGAAATGAATTACTATTAATTAGGGGTGGGCGGTTCCACGGTTTTCGTTCAGTTAGGTATATGTTTATTTTTACAACGAAAAATTAAATAATTAATAAAAATTATGAAATTAATGAAAAAATCACACAAAAAATAATGAATTGTAATTATTTTTAATGATCCGTGAAACCCTGGATCATTTCATGTTTTGCTGCTTTGAATTTAATCATCTGGCGCATGCTCTCTCACGATCTCAAGGAACTCAGAGCCGAGCGGGACGGAGCCACAGCGAGGCTGTAGGCTTTGCTCTGTGCAGGCGGTCAGGAGCGCGAAAGGGCGGAGGGGAGCACTGACGGAGTATATATGGGGATTCCGAGGTTAGCATTAGCACGGCGAAGTCCTACTCAATTCTAGTCAGAATATGAGTCTGATTGCTCCATAGAGCTGTGATTATGATGCGGTTTAGTAACCAGGAGAGAAAAATGCCCTGCACTCAATTGATAGACCTACAACCCAGTTGAGCAACGGAAAGTGCGTGGCGGTATGTTAAGCTTAATGCGATAGTTGTTGACCAGCAAAAATCAGCGTGCAGTTGCACGCCTAGAATAAGAAGATGAGCCTTGATCGCGTTTTTCTGTTCCTTCCTTTAAAATTAATTTGCTGTCGATATCTTCTAGAACAGGCCCTTAATAGCAGAATCTGGCTAATAATCTCAACCTCCAGCAGCAGCTTACTGTTGTTGTCAGCCACCCAAGCGCCGCTTTGGTGACGGGTTGATTACGCTACTGCTGATCATCTGTCCATCATCATATAAAAGCCTCCCGCCCTGACAATTTGATTGGCCCGCCAGATATTGTGCGAGGATACTCGCGCTAATATTGAGCAATGCCAGACCGAACTTCCCGACCTCAAACGTTGTGGGCGGGACTAAGTTCGGAATGGCACCCAGGCTAGGTTAGCATGACATGTTGGTCATGTTGCTGTTAGCATAAACAAAACATGTTGCACAATGCTTGCACACTGTTGCACTTTTATCCACAACTTTCTTTCCGCCGTCATCGTAGGTCACTCTAAATGCAAAGCGGTCCCATATAGCAGACCTATAAAGTGCTGCTGGCGCGTCTTCCAACTCCTGTTCTTTCCCACTCGCCATACCCACACAATTCTCCACAACAACTTATTTTTTCCTGCTACACCCGGCTACGCTGCTTCGCTTCTTCTTCTTGTTTACTACTGGTGGTTGGCTTTGGTCGCAGTACCGCCACCTTCTGCTCTGGAGTGTAAACTCTTCGAAAAAGGAGCAGAGCATGAACTGAACGCAACACACGCGAACCGAACCGAGACAGTCGAACCGAACGGTTCGGTTTTCATAAACCGTTCCATCCCTACTATTAATTATAATTAATGAACCAAGAGTCTGAAGCTGGAGAAAGTGCTACAGCAGTGGAATATGGCACACCATAAACCGAGAGCTTTCTTTGGTCTTCACTCATTTTTATGCTGAGGGAGAAACAAATGCTGAGGAGTTAACCACCACCTGTCCCACTGGATAAAGTAGGACTACCTTACAGACCGCCTGCAGTATATGAGGACAGGCTGGTCTACAGAACGGGGCGCTGAACGCAACTATTTACCCTCTACGCTGTGGTAACTCCATTGACTCCTGGGTTTGTCATCTATACAGTACAGTTTCACCCTAATTAATGAAAATCTTGATTTAAAATCAGCAGTTTCTGTTCATTTTCTGTTGTCTTGGACTGAAATTCAGTTTATTTGAGGTTCTGAAAAAAACTGAAGTTTGACAAACATGAAATAAAAAGAGATTAGAAAAGATGGTAACACGTTTTCACACCCCTGTACATTTGGGGTTCTTCTAAGGTTTTCTACTTTTTACTTTTTTGCCCCTCGCCTTCAAGTTTTCTAGCTTAGGAAATCAACATGTTTCTCTTTTCCTTTCATTTTGCTGCTTGCAAACCCAAATTTAACTTTCTTTTTGGAAACATCAATATAAGGACAAGAAATAGTGAAACAGATCCCATTTTCTACTTTTTATTCAATATCCTTTTTTCAAATGTAACAATCGATTTTTATGTAGTTGTGTTTTCCCTGATTATAAAAAAAAATTAATTTCACATTTCATTTAGTACATCATTGTATTTATAAATTATTTTATTTATAAACCTTTATGGTTATGCTCTGTATGCTTTTCAATTTATTTATATCCAATCAGACTGGTAAGGCTGCATTCTAGTCTCAGTAAAAACCAGCTGGTTGCATTCAATCATTGACTCACAGAACATGTTCCTCCTGGATGAGCTTCATGGTGAAAGTACCACTTCCATTTTGTCGTTGACTCTAAAGCAATCCCTCACACCAAGAATGCATGCAGCAACAGTAAAGAGGAAAAACTCCCTTTTAACAGGAAGAAACCTCCTGCAGAACCAGGTTCAGTGTGAGCGTCCATCTGCCGAGGCCAGTAATGTCGAGGAGAGAAACAGGATTAAACACAAAATATTGGCCCAACTCTATCATCTATAACCGAAGGTATTGATGCCAGCAGCCCAGCTGATATTTCTCTTCAAGATGATGTCACATCCCAAACAGGAACAGACCAGAAGAAGCTACCAGGGCAAGAAAAAGGAGACGGAACAAAAAAATACTGCAGAATATGAGAATGGAGATAGCTTAAAGGGGAATGATGAAAAGGGGTCCCCATGTCCTCCAGCAGCCTAAGCCTATAGCAGCATAACTATAGAGATAGCCACTCTAACTATAAGCTCTATCTAAAAGGAAGGTTTTAAGCCTACCCTTAAAAGTAAACAGGGTGTCTGCCTCACGGACTAAAACTGGTAGTTGGTTCCCAATCTAAATAAGATCTGCCTCCCAATCTAAATTCTAGGAACCACTAGTAAACCTGCAGATTGAGAGCGAAGTGCTCTGTTAGGAACATAATGAATGATCCGATCTCTGATATAAGATGGAGCTTGTTTGTTTAGCTCTTTCTGTGTGAGAAGGAGGATGTTGCGATTGATATGTGTGCAGTGTCTATGAAGCTTCTATGAAGCTATAAAGCTCATCTAAAGTAGAAATGCCCTGCAGGCAATGCATTCTCTGAGTTTATGCAGATCTAAGCGCTTTACTCTGAATCTGATTATGCTTTCTCTCTCTGATGTACAACAGCCTTTCTTAATCTTTGCATTAAGAATTGTTTGCCTTTAGTTTTGAAGCTATCATCCTTTTGTCTGAATGTCACACATTGTTGGCTTATAATCCATTCCATGGCGTTTTTACTGACTCTCTAAATGTCAGAGAGGACTTTTGTATTTTGAACCATTAATGTATTTATTCAGCAGCTTTTAAATATCAGTTCATTTTATGTAGATGTAATTAAAGTCTGTAGAACCCTGGTGATATTTTTAGTAGAGTAAAACAAATCAGGTCTCATCTTTTAATTTGGTATATAATATTAAAAAATACTGTAATCAAAACAAGTGGATATTTTCTATGAAAAAAATCTAAAGACGCATTCTGAAAGCTTCTCTAACCTGGTTGCATAAGTGATGCTTTCTATTAAAGTTATGCATGATAAACCATGATCAAGTTTCATTATTCTGGCTTCATTGAGAGGAGTCTCAGAAATCTGCATCTTATTTGTGAAAATGTGAGAACATTTCATGTCAACATCCTTTTCAAAATACCATGTTGGCTGTTCTTCTGAATTTTGGTAAGTGCATCACATTATTGGTGTTCTCTGGTCTTTAATAATAATCTTTTAATGTCTTCCTCCCGATGCATGAAGCTGTTTGCTGAACTGGAGAGCTCCTTCAGTGACAGACTGCTGCACCATGAATGCACCAGGGAGCGTTATCACAGGATCCTTCCTCCCAGCAGCTGGAAGACTTTACAACCACCACCGTTCCCAGCAGCAACCTCAATAAGTTGTACCATTCATGTGCTACTTTTTTGCACGGTTTCTGTACAAAAAGTCAGTTAAATAACATGCTGCTGTCATTTTTGCACATTGATTGATTGATTTAATTGAGTTTATTGATCTAACAGTGGGAGAAATGTACCCATTACATCAGCTCAAATAGTCAAAGAAGAAATGATGTTTCAGAGGAAGGAAAAGGTGCATAGGATAAATACAGTGCATCCACATATGGCAGTTTTTTTCGTAGGGGATCATTATACAAGGTTATTGCATAGGGTGTTTACATGGGTATTTATATTTTCATATATATGGTTATTGCACTGGGTGTCAAATATAGAAACAGGTTACTGCACAGGGTATCAATTAGTAAATTTCACATTATACATTGTACAAGTTATTGCCGCTAAGTTGTGTGGCATTCTCGATGTTGTTGCTCTTTTCAAATTTCCATTAGTGTAAAAATGTCCACAGCTGTATATTGATTATTCATTCTCCAGTAAAGTTTTATATTGTTAAAAGACTTTACAGTGCAGTATTTTATTTTGGAAGTAATAAGTATAAGTATATTTAATTGAACCTTTATTGATCTTTCAATGCTGGAGAAATTTACATCTGCATTAACCCATCCCACACCAAAAATTATATCTAGAAATAAGTAAAATATCTTAAATTAAGTGCATTTACCCTTATTTGAGCAGGTAAATTAGATAGTTTGCCAATGGGATGAGTATTTTCACCTTAGTATCAGATACTAGATAATATGCACTGGAAAAAAAACACAACGCAATTGTTTTTCTTATTTTAAATGTAAATTGTCTCGTTCCATTGGCAAAATATCTCTCATTTTCCTCATCAATTCAAAGAAAAAATGCAATTATTTTAAAAAAATGACTTATGTAGATTACATTTTTTTTGCAGCATGATGGGGTTAGGGGTATTAGCTCAGAGACCCAGAGTACAGTCTAATGGGAATGGGGCTCAGACTCAGAACCACTAGGCAGCCCCTCCCCAATAACTCTGTCATTTTTATACAATTATCTAAGGTCCCCGTTTGTCCGACCACTTTTGTTATAAACTTTTTGCCGCTGTGAAAACCAGAATTTCCCCATTTGATTTGGACAATAAGGGTTTTTTTCTACTCTATTCTATTCTATTTTATTCTGTTGTCCTTTGGATGTTTGTAAAAAAAATCCTGAAAAAAATAAAAAATCTTTATGTTCGCTTAACAGCGAAAACCTGAAGGTTTGGGGACCAGAAATGGACACTGCTTGGAACCGTTTCGATTTTCATCCATCTCACCCCCTAGACTTATTCCACGGAAAGTAAACCCCAGAGCATGAGGCTTTCACCACGTGCTCACTGTCTATAGAGCCAAAAGATTGGAATTGTGTCAATGTCCCAAAATATATATGGACCTGACTGTAAATTACCCTCCAAAAAGATTTATTAATATATGTTTTTTAGTTAATTAATACCAAATAAATGTCAAAATAAAGGTGCAAAATGGAGGAAATAATTAAGTTTAATGAGTCACTTCAAAAGCAATACTACTTTCTGAGCAATGCTACCCATATATTTCTGGGCGTCAATGGATTATTAGTTTATTTTTTAGAGAGACCATCAATAAATCAAAGGTCATCTGCCCCTGGCTAATGAGTGGTAAACCTATTGACCATCCGCTTACCATTGTTTAGATAGCATAAAACACCATTGAGTTTACCCTTGAAAAAATCCATTTCTGCTCATTGTAAGGAAATAACAATCTAAAGAAGTTTTTGTCGAGAAATTTAAGGAGCCTGCAGGTGGAATTAGGAAGTATGGGTATGTAAGTACGCTGAGACACTGAGCATGAGAGCAGAAAGCCAGTGTTTGTAAAGTTAAGAGCAGTTCAGAGGGACCCTTAGGGCCTTTTTAGCAGATAAACGCTGAAAGCTTTTGATCCTTATCTGCTCCCAGAACAAAGCGATCCAAAGGTCAGCTAGCCTGACCTTAGAGACAGAAGTCAGAAGCCGTGTTTGTCTTCACAGTCAATATCCTCTGCATACTTTTATGAATCATCCCAATCGTTATTGGAATCCGTGTGTCTCGTCAATGTCTCTTTCTTTCCTGACATTGATAAGATCTCCTTTCAGCCACAGTTACATGCTACAGTTTAGTGTTTGCAGAGCAGTCAGCTCAGCTCTGCGCCCCGACGGCGCTTTCATTCGCCGCTGTTGATTGAAAGTCAATTTAGAGCAGCTGGCACAATTAAGAGCTGCCTTGTAATCCTCTCAGGGGAAGATGGTTTAGCTGTATGAGGGCAGACTTATTTCACCTCTACATTAAAAACAGACCGCAGTGTTGTTTGGTGATGGTTATAATAACCAAGCAGAGTGACTCATTTCAGGGAAAAAGGATTTCCTAGGCATTACTTTTGGGTGTTGGCTTAGCGTATCTTTAGAAAAGCGCCAATTTATTTTTAATAACTTTGTTTACAGGAAGTCGGATCAAAAGTAAACAAATACAACAGTGCAAAAGACATCAAGAAAACTTCCTTATATCTATCTATCCCTTATATACTTTTTAGCACAACCCCATTGGGGGTTAAGATTAATAATGCATTAAGAATGTAGCTGATTTAGTATATTTAAAAAGCAAGTCATTGAAACACAGACTTAGCGGCTGACATTGGCGAAAAAAAATGATTAAATACTATAATTAAATAACCAATTACACTCACCGGCCACTTTATTAGGTACACCTGTCCAACTGCTCGTT
>JAGKQL010001423.1:6186-41071 GCA_018398635.1 Cyprinodon brontotheroides
GTAGTGTTCTGCATATTTGGGTCTTCCTTTGAGAACCCATCATGACATGATGAGATTTACGTAGAACAGAGGACAATATAAAGCTGAGCTCTCCGAGGCCGATAAAGGCAAAAAAATATATATATACGTATATTTTTGCACACTTGTCTCTGCGGAAGATTTCACTTTTAGACAAAGATTTATCGTAAGCAGGGTGCTTCTAATATTGAAACTGAAAAAAAAATTGTATGACTGGTTTTATGTCAAAATACACTTATTCCATTTTTACATGGATCAAATTACTTATCAGGGTCGCGGGGGCAGCAGACTAAGCAGAGACTCCCAGACTTCCCTCTCCGCAGACACCTCCTCCAGCTCTGCTGGGGGAAGCCCTAGGCGCTCCCAGGCCAGCCGAGAGACATAGTCCCTCCAGCGTGTCCTGGGTCGTCCCCTGGGCCTCCTCCCAGTGGGACGTGCCTGGAACACCTTCCGAAGGAGGCGTCCAGGGGGCATCTGAAGAAGATGTCCGAGCCACCTCAACTGACTCCTCTCAATGTGGAGGAGACTCGGCTCCACACTGAGCCTCTCCCGAATGACCGAGCTCCTCACCCTATCTCTAAGGGAGAGCCCAGCCACCCTGCGGAGGAAGCTCATTTCAGCCGCTTGTATCCGGGATCTCGTTCTTTCGGTCATGATCCAGATTTCATGACCATAGGTGAGGGTAGGAACGTAGACCGAACGGTAAATTGCGAGCTTTGCCTTTTCGCTCAGCTCTCTCTTCACCACGACAGACCGGTGCAGCGTCCGCATTATTGCAGCAGCCACACCGATCCGTCTACCTCCGCGACCCGGTTCCGGATAAAGCGGGAGACGACAACGACAAATTACTTATTTAAATAGTTTTTGTGATTAGTTTTAATAATTTTAGTCCCTTTAATCATTTTCAGGATTACAGGGCTCTATGGTCTCATTCTCAGTTTTTCCTCGCTTTGAGGGAAAGTACAACCTTAACAGACCACCAGTTCCAGTCAGAACAAGAATACAGAATAAGAAAACCAACAAATATCCGTATGTATTAAATTTGGAAGCATCATTAAAGCAGACAAGCTTTGTAATGGCAATCAGAGATATTACCATGTTACCTTAGAACTGACCTTAGTTTATTAATTAAATAAAAAAAATAAAATCTGTATTCTTCAATCGAAATTCCAAATAAGTTTCTTTTATTATTCAGAATTAGAGCAACAACTAACAATTATTTTTCTATGTTCAATTCTTTTTTCAATTATTCATGTAATAATTGTATGGCAAAAGGTTCCTAACAGAAGATTTTAAAAAGACTTTAAATAAAGTGAAGCTAAAACTGTGCACTTTGAGGACTTATGGATAGAGCCTATTTGTGGACCAAAAAGGTTTTTTATTGTTGAATGCAAAATGTTTGTATATTTTTTTTTACAATTTTGCTATAAAACTTTGAGTGAGTCGGTCTTTCAGCTAAAGGCGAGCTTAAGAGTCCCAAGTTAATGAATCGATGAATAAATTAGTTGCTGATTATTTCAATAATCGATTATTAATGATTAACACGAATAATTGTTTCAGCCCTTGTAAGAATGTTAAGTCTGTAAACAGACTTTTAATGAAGTGCCTGAACCTTTGTTTTTAGTTTTAGATGTTTTGAATTATAATCAGAAGTGCCAGGTAAAACTGATACTATAGGATCCGCTGCAAAGCAAGGAACATAGGATGCCACCCAACCTGATATGATATTTATTTGAATAAGGTCAAAGTTTACTTAGATTGGATAGCGATGAATTTAAAATGGTTACATTCTCATTGATTTCTTATAAAAGAAGGTGGTCTAATTCCTCACCGTTAAATTGTATAATGAGGAAAAATTGGCTTAGAGTTACAGCCTTGTAGGAGGGCCAATACTGTAAAAGTGATTTTCGGGAACCATACTAGTCAAGGTAGATGCTTCAATGAACCAATAATTTATTAATGCTGTTTTTCATGTTCTGAATGAGCTGATTTTAAGTTTAAAATATCAACAACTGGCTGCTGTGAGAGCTTCATTGGTTCTATCCTGTTTTGTTTTAAATCAGACCCTACCCTCTCCTTTCCAGACTGATACAATGGGGGAAATAAGTATTTGGACCCCTTCCCAATTTTGTAGGTTTTCTGCTCCACTTACAAAGAATGCAACAATCTACAAGTTTAATCATATATGTACATTCCTAAACAGCAGAGAGACAGAATCCCAAAAGAAAATTCCAGAAAATCACATCATATGAATTTATAAAATTTATAGCCAATCCAATGAGGAAAAAAAACAAGTATTTGACCCCTGGACACACAGTAAACATTTTTTGTAGAAAAGCCTTTGTTGGCCAGCACAGATGTCAAACGGGTTTTATAGATGGTGACAGGTTTGTGTCACATTTCCTCGCAGGGATGTTGGCTCCACTCCCGTCTGCAGACAGCCTCCAAATCATTCAGGTTCCCGGAGTTTTAAGCCTGGCAACCTCAATTTTCCCTCCAAAGATTTTCTATTGATTCAGGTCTGGAGACTGGCTAGGCCACTCCTGAACCTTGATGTGCTTCTTCTTCTTTACAGCCACTCGCTTTTTCTTGGTTTGCTTAAGCGTTGTTTGTCTTGGCAAACACCCATCACTCGACCCATCGCTGGCTCTCGCAGGGGAAGGGAGATGTTGGTCCAGAATTCACAATACATGGCCCCGTCATGCTCCCCTCAATCACGATAGAGAGTTGTCCCGTCCCATTAAGCTGAAAAGCACCCCCAAAGCATGATATTTACTTGCCCACAATGTAGCGGTGGGAATGGTGTTCTTAACTGGGTTGTACTCAGTGTTCTTGGCCCTCAAACCGTGACGAGAGTTCAGTTGGGGCCAAAAAGTTCAGAACTTGCGTCTCATCTGATCACGGCTACCTTCTTCCAGGCCTCTTCTGGAGTGCGTCCAGGTGGTGAATGGCGAGCTTCATGTGGGCCTGTACATTGTTTCCTTCTTCAACAGGGGACCTTGCGTGTGCTGCAGGATTTCAATCTATGGCGGTGTAGCTGTTGCAACCATTCTTTTTGTAACTGTGGTCCCAGCTGCCTTCAGTTGATTCATCAGTTCCCCTCCTTGTGGTTTTCGGATGTTTCCTCACCGTTCGCATGATCAGGGACACCCCACGAGGTGAGATCTTGTGTGGAGGCCCAGACCGAGGGAGGTTAGTGATGGTGTGGTGCTTCTTCCATTTCCTGATAACTGCACCGACAGTTGATCTTTTCTCTCCAAGTTGCTTTCCGGTAGCCCATCCCAGCCTTGTGCAGATCAACAATCTTGTCCCTGATGTCCGTAGAAAGCTCTTTGGTCTTGCCTATGGTGGTGATGTTGGATGCTGGTGGTTTGGGTGTTGACAGGTGTCTTTTATACAGGTAACGAGGTGAGGCAGGTGTATTTGATGTAGATAATTGGTTGGGATTGGGGCTGTGTCTTAAAGAAAGACTAACTGGCCTTTAGGAGCCAGAATACATGCTGTTTGGTAGGGGGTCATATACTTGTTTTTCCTCATCAGATGGTTATCAATTTTTATAAATTAATATGATGTGAATTTCTGGAATTTTCTTTGAGATTCTCTCACTGTTAGAATGTACATATGATTAAAATTATAGATCGTTGCATTCTTTGTAAGTGGGCAAACCTGCAAAATCAGCAAGGGGTCAAATACTTATTTCCCCCACTGTATGTTGACATTTCCAAATGGTTCATAAGCTAAAGGGGCTTGGCTTAAAAATGGGGAATAAACCTAGAGTATTTATGTTTTTTAGGCCAGCTAAATGTCTAGTACTGCCCCTGCCAACTCAATACCACTTGTCACTTTTCAGCAGCGGCACTGTAAAAGTTAGAACGATTCTAGGGGCCCTTGACTGAGGGGGGCCCAAAAGAAGAAGAAAAGATCTGTCCCACTATATTTTTCAGATATAAAAAGAAATCCAGCAGTAAAATAAATAATCTTCATGTTCTCCCAAATCTTTCAGCAGTAAACAGTGAAGCAAAGCATGAATATATTGACATACCGCCCTTCCCTTGAATTTGCAATAAATTGTTTGGTCCTCAGCTCCTGCATCACATCTCCTCGCCTGTTACCGGCAGTTCGCTCGTACCGCCACTTAAATGCCTCGCACACGTCATTGGACGTGGTGATAATGAAAGAAACAAATTAACAAGGATATGTCTAAATGAGCAGCAGTGTGGTATAGCTGAAAAATGCAGGTCCCCAAAGTCTGGGTTTCAAAAAGAAACGGAAAGGAGGGAGAAAGAGGAGAGAGGGAGAAGCATTCATTGCCATAACCCAGTTTTTCCCCCTTCTCATTTTGTTTCAGAAATGTTTTTTTAACTGAATAGTTCAAATTAACAATAGATTATTAACCTGTTGAATCAGCCACATACAAAATACATGTTTTGTCATTACACATATAGATTAATGAAAAATAAGTTCTCAGGGCCAGAATAAAAATAATGTGTCCTTTGAAAAAAGTAAAAAGTGAAACCTAATGGGAAGATATTTTCACAATCCTAAACCTATTTTCTGTTCATGCGTTTTTTTTATTTTCAATAAGCTGTTATTAGTTTGATAGGATGTAAATGTAAAGTTTAAAGTTAATGTTAATTTAACCTTTTCACATTCTGACTATTACAATAAAAATTGCATTAAAATGTAAATTATAGTTTTCAGTGAATCTGTGTAGCTGTTTTAAAGTTTGTGTACATTTCTGAACCACAAATTAGGGTCTAATATCAATGTCTTTCATGCCCCAAATTCCTGGTTGCCCCCCTGCTTGTCAGTAACAGTCCCTAAGATGGCTCTGTCTCCTCTCCTCACCATCAGCAATGAAGGCCTCTTTATCACAGCAGTCACACCTCAAAACAAAAGAATGATATAAGACATTAAACATGGATATCCTTTCCTTTTTTCTCTTTACCTTCAAGACATTACCAGTTTTCAAAAAGGAGAAGTTCTTGGTTTGAGGTTTTTGACATGGAATAAATCACAGGGATATGAATTGTTGGACAGAAGGGTCCCATGTTTTACAGTGATAAACTGCAGAGTCTCGCTCCTCTACATTGTTGATGATTAGAAGATAATCTGTTGTAGACTGATGAGTGGATTTAAACTTCTGGGATGGAAACCCAGAGCCATGGTATGAGGAACTATCACCATGATGAAACTTTAGCATAAACACAGGAGCTTGACCAGGTATCTGTTTATACCACTGAGCAGGATCTGTGTTAACAGACCCCAGGTTACACTCCATGATGGCTGCATCTCCTTTCCTCACTGTCACAATAGAATGCTTCTGTGTCACCACCGTCACACCACCCACACCTGGAAACAAGATGACAAAAAGAGAAACACTCAGAAAATCAATTCCAACATCATCTTTAATGTGCAGAATGTCCTTATCTTTACATGTTAGAGCAGTGATGAGAGTGCAGACGGCCCCCAGCATTTTGTCACTATGTGCTTCGGGGCTCCTACCTTTAAAAGGATGAGAGGAGGTGCAGGAGACGTCATTTAATACAAGACTCAAACTGATAGAGACTAACAGGGTTGAAGCTCTGAAATGTGATTATTTGCATGTTGTTATTTGTTTTCTCAATGATGTGGCCTCTGCCAAATTACTCACACCACACACATATGCGCCAGAACCTGGTCAGGTAAACAGAACTATCTTCCATCTGCCCAGGACACTGCTTAAAATGATGGAGAACAGGACCTTAAAGCTGCTGTTCCCCTCCTTTGTAACGCTTTTCTAGACAATCTCAGGGTCGCATAGATGGTGGTCACTTTAAAGTTAAGACTAAAATCCTGTTAGAAAGTAAAAAGACTAACGCTGCTATGATTTGATTTGTTTTATATGGTATTTGATTTGTCTGCTCTTGTAGCACTTTGAAGATTTTTGCTAGATTCAGAGGGAATTAGAATAATAAATTATTATATTTATTGAAGGAATTTCTGCCCAAATATGAACAAAACTTTTACTACAATAACTATAAAGAATAGTTGGTACAGGTATGATAGTAAATTTCTAATAGTTGGCTTAAACATTGATTTCTAGAGAAAAAAATATTTGAATGTACACAGGTGTCCTGTTGACAGAATGACCAAAAATTGAGTAAAGAACAGTGGTCAAGCAAGTTTATTTATATTAGATATCAGAAAGAAGAAAATATTAAGTGCTGTAGATGAACAAAGCATAAGAAAAGAAAATATAGGGAATTTGCTGAAATGAACAAATACTTAAGTAAACAACACAACTGTAGGGAAGACATGTAGCTAACCCATTACACTCAACTCACAGAGTGGGAATGATCAATTATTCCACAAATTAATTTTGAATTACTTTAATTTTTCAAATAAATGTCCATTGAACACCTATTAAGAGATTAGATAGAATTTTCTAAAAATGTTTTAAAAGTTAAAAATGTAAATACAAATATCATGAAATTTGTTTCTTTCCTGCAAAATACATAAAAATGAAAATAGAAAATAAACAAAAAGTCAGAAAAACATTGGATGAGTGAGACTGCCTCTACTCTTCAATTTATGTAAATTACTGCATTTACATTATTACTGAATGTTCTCCTCCCTTTGTTAACAGTAATATTCTATATAAGTCTTAGTCTCTCTTCTTCTTTCACTGGAAAAGGTTGATCTAACAGGTATATTATAAAGAAGATTAGACTGTCAACATGCTGTGGACCCTCTGTGCTGTCTTCTCTGCTCTAACATGTAAGAATCTCCTTTGCCTCAGAATACATATATGTTTGAAGACATAATATGTCCTTTAAACACAAACCTGTTACTCATATGTGTTTCGGTTTGTTTACAGATGTTGATGCAGCTAAAGTTCTGACCCAGACACCAGCTGATCATACAGTTTCTAAAGGACAACAGGTGGTTCTTGGATGTAACATTCAAAGAGATGAAAACTATTATGTCCTTTGGTACAAACAGGTTCCTGGTGGAACTCCTCAGTATGTTCTGAGGTTTCATCATTCTCTCAGTTCTGCTGAATTTGGAGAAGGTTTTTCCTCTGACAAATTTAACTCTAAAGCCACATCAGATATAGAGTACCAGTTTATTATAAAGCAGGCAGAGACAGGAGACACTGCAGTGTATCACTGTAACACATGGGATAACTCTACTATGGAGTATGTATCACAGTGATTCACACCATGACAAAAACCTCTGACAGATCTACTTCTGCTTTCTGAAGCTCCTATTCAATAATCTTTAAACACACAGAGAGATACCTCAGTGTTTTAAATGTTTCTTTATTTGGTGCTTTACATTTTTTTTTGTATAACTCCTAAATGTTCTAACCTCTAATTGAAAGAAAACATAAACACCATTTACAGAATACAATATTGTAGCTTATTCATTTTTTCTGTATGCTTCTAAATGTCTCTTCTTTTGATTGTTAAAAATGAAAGTTTAAACATTCAGTTAGAAGGCTGTGATAAATTAAGGTTTGATATTTAATAGATTATTTCCTTTGTTTGACTTAAAATATATTTATATATGAATAAAGTGTATTTAGTCAATACTTTATTAAATTAAACTGGGATGTATGAGTATGATTGATTTAGACTACATTAACATTGGAATAGTTGACAGATGAACAATGAGCTGCATATATTTCACAGCTGCTGGTGTGGTGTGAACCATCTAATTAGCCAATTTCTGCAGTCTGGGTTCCCAGAACCAGGACTAAACAATGAAAGGGAGCCTTAAGTTTCTATGCTCCACCTGAGATGTGCAGGAACGGTTTACTGCTTTAAATCAGAAAATCATTACTGATAACATCTATGTTATCAGCAATGATAACATAAATGTTAACGGCAGCTTACGGATTAATTGCAAACATCGCCTTATTATTCCTGTAATTTTTCATCTCTTTTATTGCTTGCATTTTTTTATTTAAAAACATATTTCTGTTATGAATCTGTCTGAAATCAATTTAATTGTCTCCTGCTTTGTACTCCTACTTAATAATATTAAATTATCCTGTGTAGAAATGGTGCAATCCAAAAACAAGGCCTATATGTCAACTACATGTATATATAAAAGCTAATTTTCTGTCTGTTGATTTTAATGGCTAACTCAAAGGAAATCTAATTGTTGGTGAAGAATAAATGTTTGACACATTAACTTTATCATATAATTTTTAACCATTTATTAGAATAATGTTGCACATTTATTAATGTTTTTTTTTAGATTGTATTACTGTTTTGTATTTAGTTAAACAAAATACTTTATCTCTGATTTGGAGTCATTCATTATTTTTGTAAGTGTAATTATAGAAAATATGCTTATCACATTTCCAAGGCTGTTTAAATGCAATTAAAGTGTAGAAATTCTTTTTGACATAAAATGGAAAAAAAAAAGTTTGTTATAATGGTTAATGTTTGTAATCATAGTTGAAAGTGTTGAAAACAAGGAACTGACTGCAACAAGTACAAATATTTTTTAACTATTTAGCATCTGGGCTGGGGAATTTTTTTTCTACAGTTTTGTATCAAATATTATGTGTTAACATCCCATAATAAATTATTTCCGTCTATCTTCTCCTGTCTAGTCCTATCAGTAGGGTTGGTGCCTGTCTCCTGTTGTCTATGGGACAGAGGCGGGGTACACCCTGGACACATCACCAGTCTGTCACAGGGCAACACAGAGACACACAACCATGCACACACTCACACTTTAGGACAAGTTAGAGAAGCCAATTAACCATCAGTCAGGTTTTTGGACTGTGGGGGGAAGCCAGAGTACCTGGATAGAACATATGCATGCACAGTGAAAACATGCAAACTCAGTCAATGCAAACCCACTGAAACACCGTGCTGCCCACATTATTTATTAATCTTCTCAGAAGAACTATTTGAACTTTGGAACTATTTAAAAATATCCCTCCTCTATGTATTTGAAAGAAATCCATGCCATATTAGATGGCTTGTGTTTACCCTGACAACTTGTTGAAGCTAAATGTTATGTTACATTTCATTAACATTCACTTCTGATTCTGATTCTTGCTGCTGTGATGTTATGATATTTTTAAATTCCCAACCAAAGAACCAAAGGTGATCTTGAAGAATTAGAATTGTGGTCCAAGAAGCTTTTGAAATAATCTTGAGAAAGTGGAACATGTTTAAACACATGTCATAACTCAACTATTAGGTAAATGAAACATTGTTTGGCAAAATAATGTTTCATTAAATGATCTGCTCAGTCAGAAATCAATAACCTTTATTTAACTGATTCCTAACCTTCTTTGATTGAGCTAGCAGCTAACAGACATGCAGCAATTTGATTCCGAAGTTAGCCACAAAGTGTTTCAGCATTTGATCAGTCTGCAGATTCTGGTCCTTGGCTTCTGGTTTTCCATGATGGTGCCTCCTTTGATATGGCTTGCCCAAGAACAGCTCTGAGAGAGACAGAGTTTGCTACTAATGTTGGATGCTGAAGTCTTGGTTATTTGTAATAAATGCCTCAAAGATGATGATAATGTTGAAAATTGTTGATGCACTTTCTGAATTCAGAAGGAATATTTCATGGATGGATGATTTGGATGGATGGATGGATGGATGGATGGATTCTGAATAGCTTTATATGAGTAAATATTTACGTTTTAGCTTATAATGTGTAAAGATATATCAATATATCATGTTAAAAAGTCTGTGATGATCATTAGAAGTGAGTTGAAATGTTTCTGTTGTTGCAGAGAATGAAATATTTTTTAATAGAATGCAAAAAAAAGTTTTCAACTCATATATTCCCTTAGAAAATATTATATTAAAAAATTATTAAAGCATATTTGCTCCTATAAAGGTTATACAGTATCAACAACCTCTAAAAATCTAAAGGATTGCTTAAAAGTAGTTCAAACCCCCCAAATACATTAAAATATGAAACTGTAAAATACCTAAACAAATATAAGCCAAGTCCTCTGAGAACTATCAGTGAAAAAGCAGAAGTGTTTGTGTCGAGGTTTTTGTCACAGCGTAAATCACTGTGATACGTACTCTTTAGCAGAGCTGTCCCATGTTTTACAGTAATAAACTGCAGAGTCTCCTTCTTCTATGTTGTTGATGATCAAACGATAATCTGATGTTGACTGATGAGTGGAAGTGTGTCTTGCAGAAGGGAACCCAGTGTCATAGCTGGGTGAACTCCAGCCATGATAAAACCTCAGCATATAGAGAGGAACTCCTCCTGGGATCTGTCTGTACCACCGAGCAGCACTGTTAGTAACAGTTCCCAGGTTACAGTCCATGGTGGCTGTCTCTCCTTTCCTCACCGTCAGAACTGAAGGCTTCTGTGTCACCACTGTCACACCACTCACACCTGGAAACAACAAGAAGATATAAAGTCAAGAGAAACACACAGACTGATGAATCCAACAGGAGCTCCAGTCTGCAGTAAGTCATCCTGCTTACATGTTAGAGCTGTGATGAGAGAGCAGAGGGTCCCCAGCATGTTTTCAGTTTGTGCTGAGAATGATCTTGTATTTTCTAAGGGTGACCTCACTGCTGACAGATGAGAGAGTTTAGAGGATGAAGAGAGGAGGTGGAGGAGATATTTATCAGAAGACTCAGACTAACAGGAACTGACAGGAGGAGGAGCTCTGATACTTTATGGAGCGAGGGACCTCTTTAACCAAATATGTTTTCAGATAAACATTTTTAATATGTAATGTAAAACCTTTTATTGTATAAATTGATATTTATCACTGTCCTTCTGTTACACCATTTTACCTATCATCTTGCCCATAGCTCCTCTTTTAAATTTTCTTTCTGAAAAGCTTTATTAACATTAGAAGGCACATAGACCTCTTTGGAACATGTAAAGACACTTTTTTCTGTATTTAAATAAATATAATACCTGGCAAGATTCCAGCAGATATGATCTGATTAATGATTAAGGTTGCAGACTTGCAACGCCCCACATTGTAATAGGTGGTCAGCCTTTTATCATTTAAAATTGAATTGAGGGCTTCAAACTGTTTCATTTAGATATTTTAATTGGTTTTTTTTCACATGTTACTCTATAGCTGAGGAAAACATTGTTAAAATTAATATTTCTACTATTGTTGAAGTAAAGTCAATTACTTCATCTATGATTTAGATAAACATAGATGAAGAAACAGAAATGGAAATCTTTGATGATCATTCTTAATGCCTAACCAAGGTTATAAATGTATCTTTATATAGAAAAAAAACTTCACAGTGCTACATGAATGAAGCTTGAAAATAGAACGAAAATAAAAGCAGGATGAAAGCAATAAAATATTATAAAGTCTATTTTCTGAGATACAGGGAGCCACTGAAGGGAATTCAGAGCTAGGCTGATGTGCCTACTTTCTTAGTTCTAGTGAGAACACAGGGAGCAGGATCTTGGATCAGCTGCAGATGTCTGATGGACCTTTTAGGAAACCTATGAAGACACTGATGCAGTAATCAATTCTATTTAAGATTAATGCATAAATGAGTTTTTCTAGATCCTGCTTGGACATTAGTCCTTTAATCCTGGAAATGTCATTCAGGTGATAAAAGACTGACTTAGTAGCTGCCTTTCTGTGCCTCTGAAGGTTCAGGTCTGAGTCCATCATGACACAAATGTGCATCACAGTGTTTTTTTTACTGTAGAAACAGAAGCTGTGAGCACCTTAGATAACTTCGGGCCATTGGTAGAAGATTGGAAGTAAATATCTTTTTGGTGCCACTAAAGGCGCTAAATAGTGTTTGACCTCCAGACATTTTAGAGTTGCTGGTTGGATGGGAAACATGGACAGTGCTGAGGTCATCAGGGACGTCTTCATTCTGTAATCCCAGGCCAGGAATAAAGAAGTGCAGGAAAGTATTTAGTTTCTATGCTCCACCTGAAATGTGCAGAAATTCTTCACAACATGAAACATTTTTGTCTGATACAGCTGAACAACAACTCCCAACGACTATCTGTGATTACTGAGGTGTCTTAGGTTTCTCATTAAATAGTTTGTTTTATTGGATCTCCATTTTAAGTAATTTTCCTTTGTTTTATCTCTATTCTCTATGTTTTTGATGTGAATCATTTGTGAATTATGTTGTTCATGAACAGTATCATTCAAATACTTTCTCTTGTTTAAATCTTATATATTTTAATAGATAGGATTTTTTCTTTGTGTGTGACATTTGTTAAAAATAACAAAGGAAAAATTTTATGAGGTTGTGCCCACTGATCTCTGACATGCATCATGTCACTAAGAGTCTGTGAATAATGTTTTACCTGAATTAAGATGTAGAAACATATCACATACAGGTTGTTATTCAGGTCTGCCTCTGCCCTGTCTGATTCAGTCTAATTCATCTCTGGTTCCTGTCTTCCAATACCTCCTTATTTTCAATAAAACTTCTAAATATTACTAAAAACCATTACAGATGAAGCTAAGCAGTGTTACTTGGACTGACCCTGGGTTTCTCCCATTTTTAAGCTGGGATCTGTAAAAGATGTTGGAAATGCAGAGGAATCTTCGGTTGGAGTGGAATACCACATAATATCTCCATAAAAAGAGGGTGATTAGATAGTGATCAGATGCCTTCGGTATCTTACTAATATCTTTGTGACTCAATCAATTACCGACGTAGTGCGCCTAAAATCCATGGACGTTTATAATCAGTATATTAATGGTTTCATTAATGACAACAGGACCCATCTGAGTATCAAGTTTCAGGTCAATGGCAGATTAAGCAATTACAATAACAAACACATAAATGTCCCTTATAGGTCATATTTTTTAACTCATAGGGTAAATGCTGACACCGTTCAACAAATATCTATGTATATTTTACCAGGAGTAAAGTGATAAGATTGGCACAGATTCTGTGTGTTTTTGAAGGCTGATTGTTGTGGTAGATGTTCTGGTAATGAGCCTGGTTCTGCTGGAGGTTTTTGCCTATTCAAAGTGAGTTTTTCCTCTCCACACACACTGCATGCATGCTGCATGTGAGGGATTGCTTCAAAGTCAATGATACAATACAAATAAAAGTCTACTGTCCCCACACAATGGTCATGGATGAGCAAATCCTGCAAAAATTGACTTCTTCATGTAAATATTCACAATCAAAACTCAAATTTAAACTGTAAATAGAATAACAGAATAAATATCAAGCGATTTTGAATAACTTCAGATGTTAAATATTTTTTTTATCAATTACATGATAGCTCATAATCATCATTACTGTGGAGAAATAAATAGGATTTTAGCTATTAAGCATTTCAGTTAGTGTAGATACTTTTTTTAAGAAAATGATTGATGTGTGTTGTACATGTATTAATTATTAATTTATATGATTGCTAAACATTAAAATAGAATATCACTGCAATGATAAATTACACAATTTCCTTATGTTCCATACTTTAAACACAAAAAACTATTTTTATTTAATGAGCTCCTATTTCGATTATGAAAAAATCAAAATGTAATCATGAGAACCAATGAAACTGATTTTCAGTTCTTGTCAGTGAAACCTCTATCTACATCTCCCTCTCTGTTCTTACAGGATGCAGCTGCAGACCTCTACTCTATATTTATACATTCATGTAAATGAGGAGCTCCAGTTCCAAATGTCTTGGGACCTGCAAACGTTTCTTTTTTCTTTCAAATCACCAAGCATTAATAAGTCTGTTAAAATAAACTCTCTTTGGATGAAGATGTGATGTAATATTCACATTTTAATTTAACAGCCTATTATGTTTTAATGTGAATTTATTATTTGTGATTCATTAAGAATTACCTTACCTAACAACCTCAGTATCTCAAGGATTGTTTCCTCTAAATCATTATTAACATATAAAAAGAAAAAGGCAGAGAGGTCTGCAGGTGTATCATGAAGAAGAGGCAGAAAGAGGAAAAAGCTTTGCTTTCCACAGTTTATCTATTTAGATGTTTCTTAACTCCGAACATCTTAACATTAATCTTTAATCTTAACTACCTTTATTTTCTGTTGTATCTACGTATATCTGAATTTTATGAAAGTACAAAATCTGAAAATGTAGAAGATAGAAACACATGAAAAATACTTTTTTATTTTCCAATGGTCAACTGCAAAATCATCATAGTCAAAGTAACCTGAGGCACAGCTACTGTCATTAACGTATATAAAAATACACAAGAACCTAAGGTTTTCAATAACTATGAGTTTTTTATTGAAAAAGAAAGCCGATGCAGCAATAATTGTCGAAAACACATTATTTTCAAAATTATGTCAGAAGCAAAACAATAAAGAAGCAGATTATAGATGATTGTGGTCCTCTACTGTTCTTCAGCAGGACATCCTGACTTGTTGATGGTTTTCTCTGCAGTCTGGGAGCCCAAAGACACTTTACAGGTATAAACCTTATTCATGTTCCAGTCTGATGTCTGGATGGACAGAGAACTGCTGATGTGGAAAGTCTGGTCTGGTCTCTGAACAGCAGTGCTGGTAGAGATCCCACTGGTCACTGGACTCCCACCAACCAACCAGCTCACATCTGCAAAAGGCCCAGACTGACTGGACAGACAGAGCAGAGTGGCTTTGTTGGTCTGCAGCTCAGCACTGGATGGAGGGAAGACAGTCAGGACAGGAGGAGGGAGACTGGAGTCTGGAAGGACATGGAGGACATTATCAAATAACACATTTATTTATTTATTTTCAGCATTTTTTTATTGTCATTACACTGTCAAGAGTACAGAGCAACAAAATTAACAAATTTAACCCATCCCCTTGGGGAGCAGTGGGCTGCCATTGTGCGGCGCCCGGGGAGAAGTGTGGGGTTAAGGGTCTTGCTCAGGAACTCAAGCTGTGGGGATCAAACTGGGTACTTGCAACCTTCTCAGCACACAAGCGCACTGCTCTAACCTAGTAGGCCAACACTCCCCACAGCAGCAAAACATTACCAGGTCAAAATAAAAGTGTATGTTACAACACCCAACAAACTTAACTTGAGTTATGTATTCAGAAATAATAGAAGCTGTTTAGCAGTTTTTCTTATTCTACTAAAGCAGAGGATTTGATTAACCTAAATATCCAGTCTGTAGGCTAATGACCTAAGAAACACCACAAAATTCCATCACTAAAAATATTAAAATCTGCATTATTAATCAAACTCTATATCCAAGTGAGTTTATGAACGGAAAGGGTATTCATTTACAAGATATTTTTATTATTAATGATTAGTTTGTCGATTTTTTTTTGTCTGCATGGTTTAAAAAAGTCAAAATGGATTTTTTTCACATTTTAAATTTTCTAAAAATGTAAAACACACATAGTTTAAACTTAACCTAGGAAACCTGGAAGAGCATTATAAACTTGAAAAAAATGAATCCTGTTGATATTAAACTGTTAAAAAACAAATTGAAAAGCAGATAGTATGAAACCACCCTTTTTGTTTCTCTGAAACTTTTCATTAAATTTGCCGTAAAATAAGAACAATGCTGTATGTTTGTATTCCCCCTTTCCGATTTCAGAAGAAATGTTTTGCTGTGTGTAGATTTATTTTTCTCTCTGACAATGTCAAAGAAAATATCTGTGACATGTATTAAAAGTATTTGATAGAATATAATGACTTTTTTGCAACGTTTTTTTGTTACATAATTCACTTCAACACTGTTTCATCAGTTGCAGTATATCTGGATTTTGATCAACGGAAAAGACGACAAACAAAAAAAAAACATCACGACAAGTTATTTCAGTCTTTGTAAATTAATTAAAGGCTTGTGAAATGAAGCAGGTAATCACAAAATCCCCTTTTAAAGTAATTAAAACAGATCCTTACCTGTTACAATCAGCTTGGTTCCTTGGCCGAATACCACAGTGATTCAGTTTGTATACATGGCCGTACAAAAACCTCCTGATTGTCTCTGATCAGGGAGTGGAACTGAAACCTGCTGAGACCAACTTTCACTGAAAACATCTCATTTTCTTCATCTGTTTGCTTTTATTACAAAACACACACAATTCTCTTTAGTCATCTTCAAAGTACAACTTATTTTCTTTGTTAATAAGTGTGTTTTGTGAACTGTTGAATGTTCATACATTTTATTAGTTTTAGAGTTTAAGTCTTGTGTTTTGGTTTTTGTCACACTGTAAATCACTGTGATACAGCTTCATCTGCAGAGTCATCCCATGTCTGACAGAAATAAAGAGCAGAGTCTCCTGCCTCTGCCTGCTTAATAATAAACTGATAATCTATGTTTGAGGTGGATTTAGAGTTGAATCGGTCTGAAGAGAATCCTGTTCCAAAGTGGAGTGAACTATCGGAGTGGCGAAAACGCAGAACATATTGAGGAACTCCACCAGGAACTTGTTTGTACCATCTGACAAAGTTTCCATCATGTCTCTGAATGTTGCATTTTAAAACAACTTGTTGTCCTGTTGAAACTGTCTCAACAGGAGGTATCTGGGTCAGTGTTATCGCTGCATCAACATCTGGCAAAAGAAGCAGGGAAAAGCATGAGTAAAAGGTTTGCATGTGAAAATGTCATCTTAAGGTCTCTGAGAAGAATCTTACATGTTAGAGCAGTGATGAGACTGCATAGGATCCCCAGCATGATGTCAGTTTGTGGTGTAAAGGTTTGGTTCTGTCCAGCTGAAAGTTGAACTGAAGAGAGGAGAGAATCAGAGGCTTATAAAGACACTGAGGAGAGGAGAATTGAGGGAGGAGGAGATTCATTAGACTAATATCTGAGATTAGATTGTTAAACTGTCTGAAACAGAAATGAAGTTTCCTATTTATTGTAAGCATGGTACTTGTTCTATCAACCAATATGAAGCTCGCTTTGCTTTTTTTATAAGAAAAAAACTAAACAAAATACTTAATGAATAATGTATTTTTTTTTATAAATCTTCCTGAAATATGATTTTTGGGGGATTTTTAAAAATATCGTTCTGCAGATGTAACATTTCAGCAGTGTTGGAAAAAGATTTAATTAGTGCTTATGACAAAATTCTGTAAATGTGAGCTGTCTTTATTTTCACAGAGTTAGATGAAGGCAAAAAAAAAAATTTCGGCGCACTTCTCTTTCTGGAAGATTTGACTTTAAGACAAAAAGAAAAGTACAGGGAATTTTCTGAAATGAACAAATATATAAGTAAACAACACAACTGTAGGGAAGACAGGTATGTAACCCATTACACTCAACTCACTAACCGGGAATAATCAATTATTCCACATATTAATTTTGAACTACTTTGACCTTTTAAATAAACATTTAACACCTATTAAAAGATTAGATTGAATTTCATAAAAATGTTTTATAAATTAAAAATGTAAATACAAATATTTCTTCTGTTTCTTTTCAAAATACATAAATATGGAAATAGAAAATTAACAAAAGTCAGAAAAACGGATAATTGGGACTGCCTCTACTCTTCAATTTATATAAAAATAAGAGCATTTAAATTATTATTGAATCTTCTGCTCCCTTTTTTAACAGTGGTATTCTTTATAAGTCTTAGTCTCTCTTCTTTCACTGGAAAAGGTTTATTATAAACTTTTTTCAATGATTTACATAATTACTGAATCTCCTCCTTCCCTTTTTTAACAGTGAAATCATATATAAGTCTTAGTCTCTCTTCTTCTTTCACTGGAAAAGGTTGATCTATCAGGTATTTTCTTAAGAAGGTTAAAATTCAAACTGTCAACATGCTGTGGACCCTCTGTGCCGTCTTCTCTGCTCTAACATGTAAGAATCTCCTTTGCCTCTGAATACTTTTATGTTTGAAGACATATTCTGTCTGTTAAACACAAACCTGTTACTCATATGTGTTTCGGTTTGTTTACAGATGTTGATGCAGCTAAAGTTCTGACCCAGACACCAGCTTTTAAAACAGTTTCTACAGGACAACAGGTGGTTCTTGGATGTAACATTCAGAAGCCTGAAAGCTATTATGTCCTTTGGTACAAACAGGTTCCTGGTGGAACTCCTCAGTATGTTTTAAAGTTTTATCATTCTCACAGTTCTCCTAAATTCGGAGCAGGTTTTTCCTCTGACAGATTTAACTCTAAAGCCACATCAGATATAGAGTACCAGTTTATTATAAAGCAGGCAGAGACAGGAGACACTGCAGTGTATTACTGTAACACATGGGATAACTCTACTAAGGAGTATGTATCACAGTGATTCACACCATGACAAAAACCTCTGACAGATCTACTTCTGCTTTCTGAAACTACCATTTAATGATGTTTAAACACACAGGAAGATACCTTATTGCTTTATTTAATGTTTCTTCTTTGTGTGTTTTACAAAATTTTACAAACTTCTTGGGTTCCTAATCACTAGATTTTAGAAGCAGCATTTCACCATTCCTCTAATCCATAAAAAAATGGATGCTGCATTTTCTTCATCCATCCTTATTCCGTCACGCTCACGGAGGTAACAAGGATTTTTGAAATACTGAGGTCAAATATTGGGATAAATCTTACTTGACAAAAAACATCCTAATATGGTGACTTTTTAAAATATATTTTGGAAACATGAATAAAGAGAGTTAAATCACAAGCCTATCAAGGAGGTAAATATGACCATGTTTATTAATTCAAAAATTTACAAAATTAGAGTATTTGAGTGAGTGAGTTGGTAATATTATTATCATTATCATCATTATACTATATATTATTATTGTTGTTATTTATATTGGATTATTATTACTACCTATTATTATTGTCACCATCATCACCATGTGCATGGCCCACTAAATGAATCAAATGACTTGCAATAATACATTACAATAGGGTGACCAGATCAGCACGGGGCCGCCGGTGTCCAGGCTACTGTCACCGCAAGAGAGTAATTTTGTGATGAAAGTTGGTGGGGACACTTGGGTGGTGACTTTCATTAGGCTAATTTTCCAAAAAATGAGCTCAAAACTTATATTTATTGAATGCTTTCCTAATTTTTGAGAGAGAGAAGACCACAACACACTGACATTTGTATTTATAGATAGTTACAGAGATGCCTTTTAGTGCATTACAAATATAGGCCCAAAAATCAATACATGAAAACTGTCCGCGATTGGCTTAAGAGACTTAACCCACATGCAGAACACCACTGAAGCAGAGTAAAAGTTTAACATAGTTTATTGAAAGGTTTTCATACAATGAACATGAACGGGTTCAGGCACTGGTCCAGGACTGGATTCACTGATGTCTGCAGAGACGATAGTTTGATTAGCCAGATAGTCAGATGATTTGTTGAGTTTAGATTATTCTGAATATACCTTGAAGAGGTCCAGACTGTTCTGTGAGGAGGGGACCGGGTTGGGTCCAGAGACTGTTGAATTCAGCAGAGTACCAGCAGCAGCAGCCGCCTCTCAGCTTCTCTGACTTGTGAGTGGCAGACCTTGGTTTGAGATTCCAAAGCCCTTCCTGAGAGCAGCAGAGGAGTGGCATTGACTCTGGCAGGTTTGCCCCCTTAGGCAGGCAGGCAGGTTTATGCAAAGCTCATCCAGAGGTGTGTAGACTTGACGGGTTTCAAAACACAAACAAGAAATAGGCAGACGGGAATCAGGTTTCTAGAGACAACTAAGATTGGACTTTTAGCTTAACAGAGGCCCAGGTTCCCTAACCAAACGGTCAACACTCCTCGCTTTCGTGAATGTCTTTGCTATTTATGCAAGGAAGGACCACGACAAACTTGAGGTTTGGAGGCTCCAGCCCAGGAGACCCATTAGCGCACTCTGCAAAGAAAGGTGCCAAGAACGTATCAGATCCCAACAAAACAGTTATCCAATAAGAGCCTATTCTGATGCCAGAATGGATATGACATGCATCCCTAGGGAGTACAATTTTAATTCCATCCAGAAAAATGGATATGCTGCATTTAAATATAGCATAGCATATTTTTTCTTGTAAAACATTCTAGTAAACTTGGAGATATTTTATTGCATGTTTTATATCTCAGTAAATCTGTTTCACCTTTAAATCTGCAGCTCTCCTGCTAGATTACACTAACCTATTTACTAATATGATGATGCCAGAAACAAAATTTGAAAGAGATGTAGAAGCCCTTGCATACTGATTCTGTCTGTTCAATAATAAGAAAACATGTTAATTTTAACCTGTAACTGTGATTCATGGTCCTCTGAGAAGCCCAGATTCTTTAACTAGTAATGAAGAAGAATAAACTCTGTTTTCTCAAGCTTCTTGCATTATAATACCAACATGTTTAAACTTACAATCGGTTGCCATTTTTATCTAAAAAAGCTCCGTATGTCTATCGAACTGATTTTTCGGGGCATCTCTTATTATTTAAAGCAACCTGTCTCCTAACTTTTACTTAAACATCAAAGTAGCTGCTGGTTAATATTCACTGAGTGCTGCTGTGTGTCTCTCCTCCAACCAGGTAGCTACTTTGTACACAGTGAAATGTAACTGCAAATCAGATGTCTCAAAGCGACAGATCCAATGATGTTACACTAAGATGCAGGACACATGAGCAGCTAGAGAGGAAAAAAATACAAACCCAAACGTCAGATAACAGATAGCTGCACCAAACCTTTGTTACCTCGACTGACTCCCTGCCCCTGTCCTATATATGATAGTTTATAATATAATAGTTTAACCCCCTCAAAAAAAAAATAGTGAAACTGTAAAAGACCTAGATAAATAAAAGCTAAACCCTCAAAGAACTATCAGTTAAAAAGCAGAAGTGTTTGTATCGAGGTTTTTGTCACAGCCTAAATCACTGTGATACGTACTCTTTAACAGAATCATCCCATACTTTACAGTAATAAACTGCAGAGTCTCCTTCTTCTATGTTGTTGATGATCAAACGATAATCTGATGTTGACTGATGAGTGGAAGTGTGTCTTGCAGAAGGGAACCCAGTGTCATATTTGGGTGAACTATAGTCATGATAAAACCTCAGCATGTAAAGAGGAACTCCTCCTAGGATCTGTCTGTACCAACGAGGGCCAGCGTCAGTAACAGTCCCCAGGTTACAGTCCATGGTGGCTGTCTCTCCTTTCCTCACCGTCAGAACTGAAGGCTTCTGTGTCACCACTGTCACTCCACTCACACCTGGAAACAACAAGAAGAAATAAAGTTAAGAGAAACACACAGACTGATGAATCCAACAGGAGCTCCAGTCTGCAGTAAGTCATCCTGCTTACATGTTAGAGCTGTGATGAGAGAGCAGAGGGTCCCCAGCATGTTGTCAGTTTGTGCTGAGAATGATCTTGGTCCTTCTGAAGTGACCTTACTTCTGACAGATGAGAAAGTTTAGAGGATGAGGAGAGGAGGTGGAGGAGATATTTATCAGAAGACTCAGACTAACAGGAACAGACAGGAGGAGGAGCTCTGAGACTTTATGGTAAAACTTGTCCTAACAAGTTTTTCTTCTCAAATTTTCTATTGGCAAACAAAGTTTTTTTAATAGAAATATTCAATACAAAGAAATATCAAAGTTCTTTAGATTATTTAAACAGTTAAATAAAAGGAAAATAAAAGCTGAATAAAAGCAATAAAATATTTTAAAGTCTATTCTCTGAGATACACTAAATGGACTTCAGAACCAGGCTGATGTGTTCTAGTGAGAACATGGGCAGCAATGTTTTGGATCAGCTACAGATGTCTGATGGACGTTTAGGCTAAACCTATGAAGACACTGTTGCAGTAATCATTCTACTAAAGATAAAAGCATTAATGTGTTTTATTAGATCCTGCTTGGATATTAGTCCTTTCATTCTGGAGATGCTCTTCAGGTGATAAAAAGATGACTTAGTAACTGCCTTTATGTGCCTCTGAAGGTTCAGGTCTGAGTCCATCATGACACCAAGATTTTGGCCATAATCTGTGGTTTCTAGCTGTAGTAGCTGCCTGCTAACTCTGGATTTCTCCTCCTTTGGTCCAAAGATCATTACCTCAGTTTTTTTTTTATTCAGTTGTAGAAAATAAGTGATCAAACAAAAATACTTTTAGAGGTTGTTGAAAACCATCATGACTTCCCTGGGTCCATTGATTCAAGAGCAGGTCACTTAGATGGAGTTAAATAATGAATGCTGGACAGTGAAGCTTCAATTCGCCTTTGCAAAGGGGAGAGCAGCAGCAGCAGCATCTGCGAACAGCAACTCTGTCTTTCTCCCCGCGCAGGCTTGTTTTATTAATCTTTATCAGCGAAAATGTTAGAATTCGACAGAAACAGTACATAGTATTCATCCTCCCTATAGTTTCCGTCTCCATATATAGAGTTGTTTTTCTGCTTTCTACAAAATCAGCTCTTTCTGTGTGTGTGTGTGCGTGAGTAAGGTCATTCAGCCCTCTTATCTACACATTCCATCCTCCCCTCTGCGAGCTTTGACCTAACACCTGGGAATAGTAAATTTTCTGCCCATCCTTAGATTATAGATAGCATATACTCTTCAATATGAACAATAAGTTTGGCTGCAGCTTTAACTTAGCTCTTTACTTCTTTTAGCTTAAACATGTATACATATCTTCAAGGTTAAACCCCAAACTGACAGCATGCTGTGGACCCTCTGTGCTGTCATCAATCCTCCAACATGTAAATATCTCCTTTGCATTACATATTCTGTCTTTCAAACACAAACATATAATTCATGTGTCTTTCGTTTTGCTTAGAGATGTTCTGACCACCCTTAAGAATTACCTAACAGTTTGTTGTTCAGTGTTTTACAAAAGTTTGTTGCAGCACCTTAAAAAAATCATGTGATTAACTTATATAAAACATAAATATTATTAACAAAACATATATATTTTTTCTACATAATAAAATGCATGCTTCATGTGATGGATTGCTGCAAAGTCAATGACACAATGCAAATAAAAGTCTACTGTCGCCACACACTTGTCCAGGATAAGCAAATCCTGCAAAAAAGGAATTCTTCATGCTAATCTACACAATTAAAACTCTAATTTAAAGATTAAATTGAATAACAGAATAAATATCAAGCAATTTTGAACAACCTCAGATGTTACATTTTTTTAAATTAAGCTTATAATCTGCATTTTGGTGGTGAAATAAACATGATTTTAGCTATTGGGCATTTCAGTTAGTGTGGTTAATTTTTTTTAGACAATGATTGATGTGTGTTTTACATGTATTAATTATTAATCTGTATGATTGCTAAATATTAAAATAGAATATAACTGCAATAATAGATTTGACAATTTCTTTGTGTTCCATACTTTAAACACAAACAACAATTATTATAGTGAATCAGCTCCTGTTTCGACTGTGAAAAAAACAATATCTAATCATGAGAACCAATGAAACAGATTTTCAGTTCTTGTCAGTGAAACCTCTATCTATATCTCCCTCTCTGTTCTTACAGGATGCAGCTGCAGACCTCTACTCTATATTTATACATTCATGTAAATGAGGAGCTCCAGTTTCAAATGTCTTGGGACCTGCAAACGTTTTTTACTTCTTTCAAATCACCAAGCATTAATAAGTCTGTTAAAATAAACTCTTTTTGGATGAAGATGTGATACAATGTTCACATTTTAATTTGACAGCCTATTATGTTTTATTGTGAATTTATTATTTGTGATTCATTAAGAATTACCTTACCTAACAACCTCAGTATCTCAAGGATTGTTTCCTCTAAATCATTATTAACATATAAAAAGAAAAAGGCAGAGAAGGTTTGCAAGTTTATCATGAAGAAGAGGCTGAAAGAAGAAAAAGCTTTGTTTAACTGACTGAAAAAACAGAATAATTTTCCACCGTTTTTCTATTATCAAATGTATTTTAACTCAGAACATCATAAACAGACACTAACTTTATTTTCTGTTTTATCTACATATATCTGACTTCTGCAAATTTTATGAAAGAACAAAATCTGAAAATGTAGAAGATAGAAACACATGAATAAACCGTTTTTATTTTCCACTGGTCAACTGCAAAATCATCATATTAGAGACAAAGTAACCTGAGGCACAGCTACTGTCATTAACGTATATAAAAATACACAAGAACCTAAGGTTTTCAATAACTATGAGTTTTTTATTGAAAAAGAAATCTGATGCAGCAATAATTGTCGAAAACACATCATTTTCAAAATCATGTCAGAAGCAAAAAATAAAGAAGCAGATTATAGATGATTGTGGTCCTCTACTGTTCTTCAGCAGGACATCCTGACTTGTTGATGGTTTTCTCTGCAGTCTGGGAGCCCAAAGACACTTTACAGGTATAAACCTTATTCATGTTCCAGTCTGATGTCTGGATGGACAGAGAACTGCTGATGTGGAAAGTCTGGTCTGGTCTCTGAACAGCAGTGCTGGTAGAGATCCCACTGGTCACTGGACTCCCACCAACCAACCAGCTCACATCTGCAAAAGGCCCAGACTGACTGGACAGACAGAGCAGAGTGGCTTTGTTGGTCTGTAGCTCAGCACTGGATGGAGGGAAGACAGTCAGGACAGGAGGAGGGAGACTGGAGTCTGGAAGGACATGGAGGACATTATCAAATAACACATTTATTTATTTATTTTCAGCATTTTTTAATTGTCATTACACTGTCAAGAGTACAGAGCAACAACATTAACAAATTTAACCCATCCCCTTGGGGAGCAGTGGGCTGCCATTGTTTTGGGGAGCAGTGTGGGAGCGCACTACTCTAACCCACTAGGCCAACACTCCCCACAGCAGCAAAACATTACTAGGTCAAAGTAAAACAGTGTATGTTACAAAACCCAAAACTCAACTTGAGTTATGTATTCAAAAATAATTGAAGCTGTTTAGCAGTTTTCCTTATTCTACTAAAGCAGAGGATTTGACTAACTTAAATATCCAGCCAGTAATGACATAAGAAACACCACAAAATTACATCACTGCAAATATTAAAACCTTCATTATTCATGAAACTCTATATCCAAGTGAATTTATGAACGGAAAGGGTATTAAATTACAATATATCTTCATTATAAATGATTAGTTTGTCAATTTTTTTTGTCTGCATGGTTTATTAAAGATCTAAATTGATTTTTCTTACATTTTAAATTTTCTGAAAATGTAAAATACACAGTTTAAAATAAACTTAGGAAGTCTGGAAGAGCATTATAAACTTGAAAAAAAAAAGAATCCTATTGATATTAAACTGGTGAAAAAACAAAGTGAAAAGCAGATAGTATGAAACCACTTGTTTTGTTTTTCTGAAACTATTCATTAAAGTTTCCGTAAAATAATTACAATGCTGTACATTTTTATTCCCCTTTTCTGATTTTAGAAGAAATGTTTTGATGTGTGTAGACTTCTTTTTCTCTCTGACAATGTCCAAGAAAATATATGTAACATAGAATATAACAATTTTTTTTATATAATTCATTTCAACACTGTTTAATCAGTTGCAGTATATCTGGACTTTTGATCAACGGAAAAGACGACAAACAAAAAAAAAACATCACGACAAGTTATTTCAGTCTTTGTAAATTAATTAAAGGCTTGTGAAATGAAGCAGGTAATCACAAAATCCCCTTTTAAAGTAATTAAAACAGATCCTTACCTGTTACAATCAGCTTGGTTCCTTGGCCGAATACCACAGTGATTCAGTTTGTATACATGGCCGTACAAAAACCTCCTGATTGTCTCTGATCAGGGAGTGGAACTGAAACCTGCTGAGACCAACTTTCACTGAAAACATCTCATTTTCTTTCATCTGTTTGCTTTTATTACAAAACACACACATTGTTCTCTGTAGACATATTCAAAGTACAATTTATTTTCTTTGTTAATAAATGTGTTTTGTGAACTGTTGAATGTTCATACATTTTATTAGTTTTAGAGTTTAAGTCTTGTGTTGGTTTTTGTCACACTGTGAATCACTGTGATACAGCTTCATCTGCAGAGTCATCCCATGTCTGACAGAAATAAAGAGCAGAGTCTCCTGCCTCTGCCTGCTTAATAATAAACTGATAATCTATGTTTGAGGTGGATTTAGAGTTGAATCGGTCTGAAGAGAATCCTGTTCCAAAGTAGAGTGAACTATCGTAGTGGCGAAAACTCAGAACATATTGTGGAAGAAAACAGGAACTTGTTTGTACCAGTTGACAAAGTTTTCATCATATCTCTGAATGTTGCATTTTAAAACAACTTGTTGTCCTGTTGAAACGGTCTCAACAGGAGGTATCTGGGTCAGTGTTATCGCTGCATCAACATCTGGAAACAGAAGCAGGGAAAAGCATGAGTAAAAGGTTTGCATGTGAAAATGTCATCTTAAGGTCTCTGAGAAGAATCTTACATGTTAGAGCAGTGATGAGACTGCAGAGGATCCCCAGCATGATGTCAGTTTGTGGTGTAAAGGTTTGGTTCTGTCCAGCTGAAAGTTGAACTGAAGAGAGGAGAGAATCAGAGGCTTATAAAGACACTGAGGAGAGGAGAATTGAGGGAGGAGGAGATTCATTAGACTAATATCTGAGATTTGATTGTTAAACTGTCTTTAGTTACTGTGAAACAGAAATGAAGTTTCCTGTTTACTGTAAGCATGGCACTTGTTCTATCACCCAATATGAAGTTTGCTTTGCTTTTTTATAAGAAAACAAAAAAAAACAAAATACTTTTGCAAAAGGATAATGTATTTTTGTAATAAATCTTGCTCACATAAGATTTTTGGTGGGATTTCTTAGAATATCTTTCTGAAGATGTAATATTTCAGCAGTGTTGGAAAAAGATTTAATTATTGCTTATGACAAAATTCTGTAAATGTGAGCTGTCTTTATTTTCACAGAGGCAGATGAAGGCAGAGATAAATGATTTCTGCACACTTCTATTTCTGGAAGATTTCACTTTTAGACAAATATCTATTGTAACCAGCAAGAGTGTTGCTTTAAACTAGACTTATTCCATATTATACATAGATTATACTACTTATAAAAATTTTTATAAGGTCAATCTTGGATTTTATTTGATCATTTTCAGGATTACAATCCTCTATTCTGTCAATCTCAGTTTTATATGGTTTTACTGGGAAGTACAACCTGGACAGGCCACCAGTTCCAATCAGGATAAGAATACAGAATAAGAAAAGCACAAATTATCCATACAGATTAAATTCTAAAACATAATTAGAAGCAGACAAGTTTTGTAATGACAATCAGGTATATTTCCATGTTACCTTAGAACTGACTACAGTTACATAAAATCTGTATTTCAAGTAGTTTTATTTTTTATTATTCAGAATTAGAGCAACAACTAAAAATTATAATCTGTTCATTCTTTTTTCAATTAATAATTTAATAATTAAATGGGAGAGTGGGGGCCTAGTGGTTACGGCATAGAGCTTGGAAACCTGAGATTCTGAGTTCGAGCCCCACTCTCACAAACTGCCACTCTTGGTCTCTGAGCAAGACACATTAACCCCAAACTGCTCCCAGAGCACCCCACAATGGCAGGCCACTGCTCCCCAAGGGGATGGGTTAACTGCAGTGTTGAATTTCTCCAATTTGAGATCAATAAATTTAGATTATTATCGTAAATAATTTTACACAAAATTTAAACAAAGTGAAGCTAAAACTATGCACTTTTAGGACCTATGGTTAGAGCCTATTTATGGAGAAAAAATGTGTATAAAATTGGTATAAAATTTTGGTATAAAAACTGCTTTGAGTGAGTTGCTCTTTCAGCTTATGGCAAGTTTAAGAGTCTCAAGTTAATGAATTGATTAATAAATTAATTGCAGATTATTTCAATAATAGATTAATAATAATTAATCTGATTAATGTATCAGCCCTAGTCAGAATGTTATAATATATAATAAAACTGATACTATAGGATCTGCTGCAAAGCAAGGAGCATAGGATGCCACCAGTCCTTTTCTGATATTTATTTTAATAGGGTCAACATTTATTCATATTGGATAGCGAGTTTAAAACGGGTACATTCTTATTGATTTCTAATAAAAGAAGGTGGTCTATAAATTCCTCACTGTTAAACTGGTATAATGAGGACAAATTGGCTTAAAGTTACAGCCTAGTAGGAGGGCCAATAATGTAACAGTGATTTTCTGTAACCATACTAGTCAAGATAGATGCTTCAACTGGCTGCTGTGAGAGCTTCCTTGGTTCTATCCTGGTTTTGTTTAATTCTACCTATGAAATCAGTCTCTACCCTCTCCTTTTCAGACTGATGTATACAGAGAAAGTCAGTCTGGCTGGTCCGGTTAAAACAGAGCACTACTGTGTGTCATTGAGACTTTCAATATAAAAGTAATAGATTCTAATCAATAAAATAAAAACCTTTTATATACCATACCTAAATAGGTATGCTCTACTTTCAAAATAAAAGCTCACTGATGTTACATGGTAGATTGTCACAGAAATGGGTTCAGCCCTATGGCCTGCGAAAAGTGAAGGAAGGAGAGCTATAGGAACAGGATTTATAGGAGCTACAGCAATTAGCCTAAAGTTGCTTTGATAATGTTCCTAGCCACTAACAGGAAGAAAACAGCACTGTGTCAAGAGGTGGGGTTTTATTAACAGTAGCTGATCACAGGCAGTATACTTTCTTTGGTGGTTTCCACACCTCAAAGTGTAAAAAGATGACATGATTGTTCAGGGTGAGTAGGACACAGGTTAAAGATCCATGAAAGAAAAACCTAGAGAAGGAGATTGAACTAATGTTTGTGACACATTTAGGGAGGTTTATGGTATTAAATCTGAAAGCAAAAACATTTGAAATGTGTGTGGAGAGTAGTTTATGTAGTGTGTATTAAATAAAGTTGTCTGTATGAGTATTTATTATGCTCATACATAATAAACTCTGACTTTCTAGCTTTCCTCTTTACTCAGGCTTTGATGGCAGTTATGTCCATGCCCTGACTTCATTTACACCAAATAAGAACAAACTCAGAACTACAAAAACATTTAAAAAAACTACTGTTCAGTAACTCTAAAAACTGCAACTGAACATGATGTCAAATGTTAAACTACAGACATTGACATTGAAATTTAGAAGTTGTTCTAAGTTAAAATTTCAAAATGGCTCGTAGGCCAAAGGGGCTTGGCCCAGAAATGGGGTGAAAAATTAGAGTATGTGTGCGTTTTTAGGTCACCTAAATGTCTAGCACTGCCCCTGATTGTTCTATACCACTTGTCACTACTGTCAGTAGCAGTCCCTAACGTGGCTCTGTCTCCTCTCCTAACCATCTACACCGTCCATAAATGGGCCGGTGTAGATGAAAAAATGCCAGGGCCAAAAATCGTTCCCAGTCTGAGCCTGACCATGATGAAACTTTAGCATAAACACAGGAGCCTGACCAGGTATCTGTTTATACCACTGAGCAGGATCTGTGGTAACAAACCCCAGGTTACACTCCATGATGGCTGCATCTCCTTTCCTCACCGTCACAACAGAATGCTTCTGTTTCACCCCCATCACACCAGCCAAACCTGGAACCAAATAATTTAGAAAATTGATACAAACTCCTGGTTCCCAGAAAGAGGACTTAAACAATGAAAGGCAGCATTAAGTTTCTATGCTTTAAATCAGTTCACTGCTTTAAATCAGAAAATCATTACTGATAACATCTATGTTATCAGCAATGATAACATAAATGTTAACGGCAGCTTACGGATTAATTGCAAACATCGCCTTATTATTCCTGTAATTTTTCATCTCTTTTATTGCTTGCATTTTTTTATTTAAAAACATATTTCTGTTATGAATCTGTCTGAAATCAATTTAATTGTCTCCTGCTTTGTACTCCTACTTAATAATATTAAATTATCCTGTGTAGAAATGGTGCAATCCAAAAACAAGGCCTATATGTCAACTACATGTATAGCAGATTATTTGATTTTTAAATATTTATTTATAAATATTATAAATATTTATTTATTTGAATCAGTGAATCAGTTTGTATACATGGCCTTTTATCATATAAATGTTTTAACCTTTTATTAGAATAATGTTGCACATTTATTAATGTTGTTTTTGAGATTGTGTTGCTGTTTTTGCTTTTAGTTGAACAAAATACTTTATCTCTGATTTGGAGTCATTCTTTATTTTGTAAGTGTAATTACAGAAAAATATGTTTATCAATTTTCAGGCTTCAGGCTTTAAATGCAATTAATTCTCAAAGTGTAGATATCCTTTTTTTTTAAGATTAAATAAAAAATAAAATAAACACAATTTATTGAATGTCACAATAAAAAAAAGTTTGTTCTAAAGTTAATGTTTGTAATCATAGTTGGAATCAGGATTTTACATTTGCACTCCTCCATCAATGACAATCATCAGGGTTATATACAGACAACTATAAATGACTGGAGTGTTGAAACAACGGACTGACTGTAACAAGTACGAATATTTTTTTAGCTATTTAGCATCTGGGCTGGGGAATTTCTGTTTTTCTACAGTTTTGGATCCAATATTTCATGATACTATCCCATAATAAATTATTTCCATCCATCTTGTCCTGTCTAGTCCTGTAAGGGTCGCAGTAGGGCTTGTGCTTGTCTCCTGCAGTCTATGGGACAGAGGCGGGGTACACCCTGGACATGTCTGTCACAGGGCAACACAGAGACACACAACCATGCACACACTCACACTTTAGGACAAGTTAGAGAAGCCAATTAACCATCAGTCAGGTTTTTGGACTGTGGGGGGAAGCCAGAGTACCTGGATAGAACATATGCATGCACAGTGAAAACATGCAAACTCAGTCAATGCAAACCCACTGAAACACCGTGCTGCCCACATTATTTATTAATCTTCTCAGAAGAACTATTTGAACTTTGGAACTATTTAAAAATATCCCTCCTCTATGTATTTGAAAGAAATCCATGCCATATTAGAAGGCTTGTGTTTACCCTGACAACTTGTTGAAGCTCAATGTTAAATTACATTTCCTTACATTCACACATCTTCCTATTGTTGATGCTGTGATATTATATTTTTAAATTCCCAACCAAAGAACCAAAGGTGATCTTGAAGAATTGGAATTGTGGTCAAAGTAGCTTTTTAAAATAATCTTAAGAAGCTGGACATGTTTAAACCAATTCATAACACAAATATTAAGTAAATAAAACATTGTTTGGCAAAATAATGTCTCATTAAATAATCTGCTCAATCAGAAACCAATAACCTTTATTTAGCTGATTCCTAACCTTCTTTGATGGAGCTAGCAGCTAGCAGACATGCAGCAATTTGGTTCTGCAGTTAGCCACCAGGTGTCTCAGCGTTTGTTCATCCTGCAGATTCTGGACCTTGGCTTCTGGTTTTCCATTATGGTGCCTCTTTGATATGGCTGGACCAAGAACAGCTCTGAGAGAGACAGAGTGTGCTACTAATATTGGTGTTGATGTCTTGGTTATTTGTAATAAAGGCCTCTAAGGTGAGTATAATGTTAAAAATTGTTGATGCACTTTCTCAATTCAGAAAGCATATCTCTCTGTGGATGGATGGATGGGATGGATGGATGGATGGATGGATGGATGGATGGATGGATGGATGGATGGATGGATGGATGGATGGATGGATGGATGGATGGATGGATGGATGGATGGACTTTCTGAATAGCTTTATGAGAGTAAATATTCACGTTTCAGCTTATAGTGTGTAAGATATATCAATAGATCATGTTAAAAAGTCTATGTGACGGTCATGGTAGTCCTTTAAATGTTACTGTTACTGCACAGAGATTTTAAGAGAATGCATAAAGATAATTACAGCATATTTGCTCCTATAAAGGTTATACAATTTTAACAACCTCTAAAAATCTAAAGGATTGCTTAAAAGTAGTTCAAACCCCCATAATACATTTAAAGGTGAAACTCTAAAATACCTTAACAAATATAAGCAAAGTCCTCTGAGAACTATCAGTGAAAAAGCAGAAGTGTTTGTGTCGAGGTTTATGTCACAGTGTAAATCACTGTGATACCCACTCATCAACAGAGCTGTCCCATGTTTTACAGTAATAAACTGCAGAGTCTCCTTCTTCTATGTTGTTGATGATCAAACGATAATCTGTTGTTGACTGATGAGTGGAAGTGTGTCTTGCAGAAGGGAACCCAGTGTCATAGCTGGGTGAACTCCAGCCATGATAAAACCTCAGCATATAGAGAGGAACTCCTCCTGGGATCTGTCTGTACCAACGGGCACTATGTCAGTAACAGTCCCCAGGTTACAGTCCATGGTGGCTGTCTCTCCTTTCCTCACCGTCAGAACTGAAGGCTTCTGTGTCACCACTGTCACTCCACTCACACCTGGAAACAACAAGAAGACATAAAGTTAAGAGAAACACACAGACTGATGAATCCAACAGGAGCTCCAGTCTGCAGTAAGTCATCCTGCTTACATGTTAGAGCTGTGATGAGAGAGCAGAGGGTCCCCAGCATGTTGTCAGTTTGTGCTGAGAATGATCTTGTATTTTCTAAGGGTGACCTCACTGCTGACAGATGAGAGAGTTTAGAGGATGAAGAGAGGAGGTGGAGGAGATATTTATCAGAAGACTCAGACTAACAGGAACAGACAGGAGGAGGAGCTCTGATACTTTATGGAGTGAGGCATTTCTTTGACCAAAATATGTAATGTAAAACCTTTTATTGTATAAATTGATATTTATCACTGTCCTTCTGTTACACCATTTTACCTATCATCTTGCCCATAGCTCCTCTTTTAAATTTTCTTTCTGAAAAGCTTTATTAACATTAGAAGGCACATAGACCTCTTTGGAACATGTAAAGACACTTTTTTCTGTATTTAAATAAATATAATACCTGGCAAGATTCCTGCAGATATGATCTGATTAATGATTAAGGTTGCAGACTTGCACACCTTAGGACAAGGTAGAGAAGCCAATTAACATAACAGTCAGATTTGTATACTGTGGGGGGAAGCCAGAGTACCGGCATAGAACAAATGCATGCACAGGGAGGACATGTAAACTCAGTTCATACCAACCCATGGACCACCGTGCTGCCCATGTTATTTATTAACTTTTTCAGAAGAACTATTTTAACTTTGGAACTATTTGAAAATATATTTTCTCTAACAAAGTATTTGAAAGAAATCCATGCCATATTAGATGGCCCGTGCTTACTCTGACAACTGGTTGGCTCAATACTAAGTTGTAACATTTGCTTATATTAACACTTCTTCTGATCTCCTGATGTTGCCGCGGAAGTTATATATGATAGGTTTCCAATTCCTCAGTCCGTAAAGGTCCGGGGTGATCTTCTGGAAGAATTAGGAGTAAATCACCGATAAACCATCTGGAGTACCATTATGGCCTGGAACAGTCATTATTTCGGCGCAAATGGCCAGCGAGCGAATATCTTGCGCCCGCACAGGAAATCAATAACCTTTATTTTAACTACTCAACTTTGATTGAGCGCAGCGCAGACATGCAGTACTCGATACCGCGCCTGGACGCCAGTGGTAAATCCACCCCTATATCAATCTAGGGCTTTAGTTGGATTCATATTCATTTAAAATACTTTAAAGACTGCAAATATTATACTACAAATTATGCTACAAATATTAATACTATAAAATGTATACTGTGATTATTAGTAAATTCACACCTATACAGTCAGTAATCGAGAGTCTGTCTGCTTCAATCATGTTTCAAAGTTTTATCTTGGATATATCATCACTGTAACTCTAACAAACCTTTGGCCATATAGTTATTAAATTAATAATTGAAAAGAAAAAAAATTGTTAGTTGTTTCCCTAGTTCTGAATAAACAAAAAACTTACTTTCGTTTGAATAATAGAAATTTCATTTAACTGTAGTCAGTTCTATGGTAACATGTTAATATTTCTGATAGTTGGTTTTCTTATTCTGTATTCTTATCCTGACTGGAACTGATCACCTGTCCAGCTTTGTCTTCCACTCAAATCCAGAGAAAATAGATTGACACCATAGAACCCTGTAATCCTAAAAAAGGATCAAAGGGACTAAAATCAAGGATTGACCTTTTATCAGAAAAATGCATAATAAGTAAATTCATATATTGTAAAATATGAAATAGAGTGAGTGTAGTTAAACATAAACCAGTCACATTTTCTTCAGCTTTAACCTTTGAACATGTAAGAAGCTTCCTGGTTGTATCAATCTCTGTCTGTCCGTTTTAAAAAGTGAAATCTTGCACGGATACAGTCTGCAGAAATCTTTTGTTTGCCTTTGTGTACGTCTGCACAACAGAAAGGGGGCTCAGATTTCTATTATCCCCAGTACTTAAATATCATTGCTTTTCCAATACTGTTGTAATGTTACATATGTATAAATACAAATGTTAAAATACTCAAAAGCTTCTTTTTAAATTAATAAGGCTGGTTTATCAGCATGAGTTATTACAGAAATGCATTATCCTTAATGTAAGTATTTTGTTAGTTTTTTTTTTTCTTACAAAAAAGCAAAGCAAACTTCGTATTGGGTGATGTAACAAGTGCTTACAATACTGTACATACCAAACCTCATTGTTAGTCTAATGAATTTCCTCCCCCCTCAATTCTCCTCTTCTCAGTCTCTTTATAAGCCTCTGGTTCTCTCCTCTCTTCAGTTCAACTTTCAGCTGGACAGAACCAAACCTTTACACCACAAACTGACATCATGCTGGGGATCCTCTGCAGTCTTATCACTGCTCTAACATGTAAGATTCTTCTCAGAGACCTTAACATGACTATTTTCGCATGCAAACCTTTTACTCATGATTTTCCCTGCTTCTGTTGCCAGATGTTGATGCAGCGATAACACTGACCCAGATACCTCCTGTTGAGACGGTTTCAACAGGACAACAAGTTGTTTTAAAATGCAACATTCAGAGAGACGATCAAAACTTAGTCAGATGGTTTAAACAAGTTCCTGGTGGAGTTCCTCAATATGTTCTGAGTTTTCGCCACTCCGATAGTGCACTC
>JAGKQL010001424.1:5623-23600 GCA_018398635.1 Cyprinodon brontotheroides
AAATCTTGAAAACCAAGTCCAGTGGATTTTTTGAATTTTTACGGAATCTGTCATATATTGTTTAGTGAACACTGAAGCATCCGACGAGGTCAGTGAAATGATCAAAATCATCAAAAAGACATATTATGTTGTTCTGTCCTCAATCATGCCAGACCGTAAACCTCTTTTCCTTTCTTTGGAAAGTTGAGTTTTCATCCAGCAGCAGCTTAGCAAGGCAGGCTCACAGCAAACGGGGGTTTTCTTGTTTATGTGGCTCACACCAAGGGATCCTTAGGAGACTTTCTAGTCCAGTCTGGCTCTGTAAGTTCTGAAACTCAAGAGTAATACTGTGGCAAAAAGTCTCTTTTGCAGCAGTTTGGTTCTGAAAAGTCAACCATCATGACACCCTTATCCTTGGTCAATTCTGGAGATCTGGGCCGTTTGCCTGGAGCTCCATGGTGGCATGGAGCTCCCAGGAAGCTTCATGGAAAGAGAAGAGAAAGAGATCCTGTGTGTTGTAGTTTTACTTCTCTCAGCTCTGCGGGGGACCAAGGCAAGTCAAACCTCTTGGGTCCTGTGGAGATCCTGTGGAGGACATCACCTTCAGGAGCCTTTAGGCCAGATGATCAGGCCTGAGCTCCTCAACTCCTGTCATCCTTATCGACACTGGCTTTGGCTTTGCCTTGTGGATACTCTTGCTTTCTCTCGTCTGCTTGCTTCTGCTCGGCAGCCAGTGTTTTCAGCCTAACCCCCAGATTCCACATACTCCGTCAGTGTCCGCTCCGCCCCGCCCCGCTGACGTACCTCGTGCGGAGCGCTTGTCTTTCATGTAAATCAATGAGAGCTGTTCCACATCCACCGCTACTCCTCCGCACGTCTCCGTCCACGTACGTCTTCTCCGTCCGTCACCGACAAATTACGAGAACCAAGCTATTTTTTGCTCCGCTCCGGTCCGGCCAGGTCAAGATCCGCAATTGCAATCGCACCAAACAGGAAAATGAACATCGAGAAATTCCGGTTCGTCAAATTAAAATATAGTAGCAACAGATCGGTGACTAGAAATTATAGCATAATTCTTATATATATGTATAAAAGAAAAACTAACACTGTTTATTTAAATGATTGGTTGCAAACTATTGGTTATTCACCAATGGAAGCAGATTTCTCATCTCCATCAAAATATTTATTGTATGCCGAGGGACTTAAACTTTAATCAAATCCATTCAAAACAAACTTCTTATTACAGGAATGAAAAGAGATGCTGAGTTTAGGAGTAGAGAACAAAAAAAGCAGTTTTGAATTATCCTTATCCCTGTTACAAAAATCTACAAATAAAAAAATTTAAATTTCGGCAGAAACTGAACATATGCTGGATGATGGTGGGGTTTTTTTAATATGTCATATTAAATTAAGCGCTTCACAGGAGTTCATAACAGGAATGAGTGACTCTAATTTTAATGTGCTATTAGAAATGATTTTTAATGCCATCAACAAGAACCATTTACACAAGTTATTAGTGTATTTATGAAAATATGAAGGAGCTGTAAGCAGAGTTCCATGACTCCCGCTGTATGTATGAAAACAAACAAACACACATATACATATATATATATATTCTCTAGCTTTTTCTTCTTCTCCTGTGCTTCCTTTCTGAACATAATGCTTTTATGATCAGTTCCACTGACAAATTTGTTAATTAATTATAAATGCCACACAACATATATTTAATTCATTTTAGTGCCAATTAAGGCCTGGATTATAAAAAACAAAAATTGATGAATTGTAATTATTTTTGTAATGATCCATGGAAACCCTGGTTCATCTTGGCGATGCCCTCTACGCATCTCCAAGGCGAACTCAGAGCGAGCTGACGGGAGCCACAGCGCGCTGTAGGCTTTGCTTTTGGAGCAGGCGGGGATGAAGCGGGCGAGTGGAGTTTCCGACCGCTGACGGAGTATGTGGGATTTGGTTATCACGCTTCACCTCCTGGAGCTTTGGGTGGCTGGAGGTCAGTGACTCACATGCTCATAATCGTCCTCGTCAGTCAGTTACATATATTTTCCAGCTTTTTATTATCATCACACTTGCACAAGTAAACAGCAACGAAATAAACTCTCTGGATTTAAAAGCATTCCCCCTTTGGGGAGCAGTGTGCTGCGATTGTGCGGCGCCCGGGGAGCAGGGTTGGGTTAAGGGTAGCAGTCTGTAGAAGTGGGGCTTGAACTCAGAACCTCTGGATTTAAAGCGCAATGCATTAGCACTAGGCCGCTCTTTAGATATTCCGACCATTTGCGTCCTAGCTGCCTCTCTCCACTAGGTCAAAAGAGCAGACTGCTTTCAGAACAACATGGGGTCTTTACCAGTTTAAAGCAATCCCATTTGGACTGGATGGGGCTCCTGCCATATTCCAGAACCTAGTGGGTAAAGTACCTCATGGCCTCTAACATTTTGCCTCTGCATTTCTTGATAACATAATTCTTTAAACCATATGCTGGGATGAACACCTTCAACATCTGAAAGTGGTCTTTGAATGTCTCCAGAAAGAGGGTCTGACAGTGAATCCAGCAAAGTGTGTCATTGCTAAGAGTGAAACGGTTTACCTGGGATTTGTCATTGGAGGAGGGCTGGTTAAGCCACAGGTTTAAAACATTGAAGCAATCCTGTACCATTCCACAGACAAGAAAATAACTTAAGTCCTTTTTGGGTATGAGTGGTTGGTACCACAGATTTATGCCCAATTACTCTGCCGTAGCTTCTCTTCTTACAGACATGACCAGTCTTCGGGGCCCAAATGTGCTATTATGGTCTGAAGAGGCTAAGGCAGCATTCAAAGACATTCAGCATGTGCTGAGACAAGATCCTGTGCTCCATTCTCCTGAATTCCAGCAAGAGTTTGTTTTACAAACCGATGCCTTGATAAAGGTCTTGATAAAGGTTTTGATGCTGTGTTGCTCCAGGTCAGTTTCCCCTTAAATAACTGCTATCCAATTGCCTTCATCTGCCGAAAATTGTTTCCTAGAGAAACCTGTTAGTCAAACTATTGTCTTCATCTAAGCCTTCAACTTTGATGTTAGATCCAGTTCCAATCAGGTTATTTAAAGAGGTATTCCCTTTGATCAGGTTATTTAAGGAGGCATTCCCTTTGATCTCCTCCTCCATTTTAGATGTGACTAATCTATCTCTGTTACAGGGATATGTACCAAAGGCTTTAAAGGTTGCTGGAATGAAACCTCTGACTTAAGAAAAACCGTCTCTTGACCCAGATGACTTGGTCAATTATAGACCTATATCCAATCTTCTTTCATTTTTTATCTAAAATTCTTGAGAAAGTAGTTGCCAAACAAGTGTACGATGATCACTTCAGCCATTATGAACTTTCTGAAGAGTTCCAGTCTGGCTTTAGAGCTTGGTCATTTGTATCAGTCAGACCTTACTGCTTTAGTTACTTGATTTTATTCATGCAGATGGTTAAATTCAGTCTTTATTAATCCCAAATAATTTAGCTTTTATTTTTCATTAAACTTTGTCAAGGAATTGTATTATTCACTCCAGTTAAATAAATGGAGATCAATTGAATTCACTCAGTCGGTATTTTATTTCATCTTTGCAAAGAGAGAACAAGACATCAAACAGCCCTTATTGCATGGTAATCAGCCCTGTTTGGATCTAGACTGAGTTTGCCTTCCCTATTTACAATGATGGAGATGGTGAAGGTTGTGTCAAAGTTCAAACACCCCTCTACCCAAAACAGAAAACAAATACAACAATACAGAGTCTAAATGTTTTGAGAACTGATTCATATTACGGCCAAACACTCCCTAACTGTCATGACAGCCCATAATGTAGGACCCCGTATTCAGATTAGGCAGACAGTGGAATAAATCAAAGGTGTTTATTTGAAAACATGAGATACGTGGAGCTGTGGATCTGCAGCAGCTGTGCTTCACCCATCACTGGATACCCTGGTGGAGAAAAACACAGGTAAGTGACCATGATAATCTGGCGGAGGATGATTATCTTATCTTATCCTGATTACCTACTTTGACAGTTCAGTTCATATTGAAAGAACATGGTAGAATCCAGTCAGAGGGCTGCCACCTACATGCGAGAGGCACTGCCCAGCATGTCCCCGATATTGCAGTCCCAGAGGGCAAGCATGAGTCTGAGCCAGGTCAGGGGAACAGAACAGAACAGGAAGGCTCAGAGGTCAAGGAGTCCGTAGCCTGGTACGCTAAAAACTCACTCTCTCTACTGAGCCAAGACAGGAACAGGGCACGCTCAGTGGATAAGAGACAGAAATTGATCAGGAAAACAGGAACAAAAGGAAAAAGTAAAAAAACATCTCTGACCGACCACTGGCCCCCTGAGAATGAGAACATAAACTTTGGCATCAGCAATGATCTCCAGCACAAACTCAATGATATGGTCCGATAGCTGGGACTGGGCCATCTATAAAAAGGCAGAAGCTGGTGGATTACATGAGTGATAAATTAAAAACCAGGCAGGTGAAAGAACTGAGCAATTAGGCCAGCTCTCAGACCCATGATCATGACACTAATGGGATAAACAGCCCCCTCTCTCTTAGACATGTTGTGGCCTTGGAGCTCTGAGGCAGATGAATAAAACTCATATATTTATATATGATAGAAACATTTACACAGTTATTATTATTACTTTCCTAATCCCTGACTGCTAATTTTTAATCTAGCGTGTATTATAGTATAGATTAAATTCATCATCCAGCTGCTGCTCTGCAGAATTCTCTCCCCAAGAGCTGAATCACGCCATGTAGCATAAAATCATGTGGCTTTTTCAAATCAGGCGCGAATGTGTACAAAACAACAAAGATGGTGCCGGCAACACTTGTGGGTCGTTTTTTCTGTGAATGTCGGTGATTTTAAAAGTAATTTTGAGTGATAAATATATATATATATTTTTTATCATTGCACCCCGTGTTGCCAATGCACAATGGCTTCAATACTCTCCCACAATAAAAACTATATTATAACGATCGGCAATGGTTAACATCGAAAGCCTATATATATATATATGGCAGCATATATATATATATAGCAGCATATATATATATATATATATATATGTATATAAAAAAAAAAATTCGTTTTCTCACCCCTCGTGGGGTGGTATGTGTCAATCAAGCATGAGCCAGGGCTGGAAGATACCGGTTCTACAGTATCTTTTGAAGCTGTTCCTATATATATATATATATATATATAGTATATATATATATATATATATATGGTTATATATGTTGATAGGTTATATATATATATATATATATATATATATATATATATATATATGCCTTACATAAATCCATGGCAAATAATGGTAGATAGATTTTTTCCACCGCACCTTTACAAGTGAATGTGACAGACACAGTTTAGATTTAATCAAATTAGGATTTACCAGATGTGATGCCTCTCATTATCATGAAATTTACATAAAGTTTAAAGAAAATAATTTAATGTAATTCTTTTTGAAGATAAATTCAATTTATTCAGTTTATTTCTATAGCTCCAATCTCACAACACTCATCTCAGAGCTCTTTCCAGTTCACCAGATCATCCAGTCAGATTGATTCAAAGACGAGCTCAGAGCCAGCTCCCATGTCAGAGGATGAAGAGAGCACATCCAGTTAGTCACAGGACCACACTGGAAAACAGGCCGATTTTCAACATCTATAAACAAGGGTGTTGATGGCAGCAGCACAGCTGAGTTTAGCAGATGGAGGTGACATGATTGTCAAAGGAGAGGTGGGGGTCAAGCTTAACCCCAAGGCTTGTAACAGAGGGAGACAGGGGAATGGTATGACCACAGAAATGAAACAGAGGTGAGAGGAAAGCATCAAAGTTGATGAGGAGTACCAGTTTGGATGGCCTCTGTTTTTGAGGCATTAAGCTGCAGGAAGTTTTGACTCATCCATGCCTTTATATCCTCCAGGCAGGAGCTGAGGCGGGTGACAGAGTTGGCGGGGGAGCTGGGAGGAGTCATTTTAATGTAAAGTTGTGTGTCGTCAGCATAGCAATGGAAGTTGACCCCATGCCTGCCGACGACACAACTAAGGGGGAGCATGTAGATGGTGAACAGGGTAGGGCCGAGCACGGAGCCCTGGGGGACCCCACAGGTGACAGTGTGAGGTCTGGATTTTGCCTCCCCCAGGGCCACGTACTCGGTCCTGTCAGTGAGGTAGGAGTGAAACCAGTGGAGGGCAGTGCCAGAGAGACCAATGAAATGCTGGAGGCGGTGGAGGAGGATGTGGTGATCTACTGTGTCAAACGCAGCAGAGAGGTCGAGAAGAATGAGGAGGGACGTGAAACCGGAATCAGAGGCCATCAGCAGATCGCTGGTGACTCTGATGAGAGCTGTTTCTGTGCTGTGGGAGGGGCGAAAACCAGATTGGAATTTTTCATACAGATTATTGCATTTAAGGTGGTTGTGGAGCTGGGTGGAAACAACTTTTTCTAGGAGTTTGGAGATGAATGGGAGGTTTGAAATGGGTCTGTAGTTTGACAGAGGTTCAGGGTCCAAGGTGGGTTTTTTTAGGAGGGGTTTAATGAGGGCAGTTTTAAGGGTAGATGGGACGGTACCCGTTTCCAGGGAACTGGCTATTATTTTGGTTATGAGATGACTAATGGATTGATGGTGAGTTTTGAGCAGAGGGGATGGGAGGGGATCTAAAGAGCAGGTGGATGGTTTAGATTTGCGGATGATGTTCTCGACCTCCTGCTGCGTTGGCAGAAAGAAGTGTGATAGGAGTTGTGTGGGAGATGTCTCAGGGGTATCAATAGTGGTGCTGTTTGAAGGTGAAAGTGAAGAGCGGATGCTGTCTATTTTTGATATGAAGAAATCCAGAAACCGGTTGCAGTTTATATCTGTGTGGTTGTAGAAGGAGGAGACCTGTGGTTTGAGAATATGGCTGATTGTGGAAAAGAGTTTTCTGGAATTAGCTGGGTTATTGTTGATGAGCGAGGAGTAGTAATTGGACCTGGCCTTGGAGAGGGCTGTTGCATAATTTCTGCGATGTTCCCGGTAGGCCAGTTTATGCACCGTCAGGCCAGATGTTTTATATGCCCGCTCCAGGATGCCCGCCAGACCTCTTCATTTGCCTTAGCTCTTTGGTGAACCAAGGAGCGGAACGTGTGAATGTGACAGTCCGGGTTATTACAGGAGCATGAGTATCCAGGATGGAGGTGAGGCTTGTGTTGTAAAAGTCCATTAAGTCACTGGCTGATGAGAGTGGAGAGGGGGAAAGATGCTGAAGATGTGAGTTGAAGGATGAGGAATCAATGTTTTTGATGTTTCTGAAAGTGATATGGTGTTTTGGTTTGGTGAAAAAGGTTATGGGGAGTCTAAATGTAACTGCCAGTGTTGTGCACGTTACTTTGAAAATGTAATTAGTTATAGTTACTAGTTACTTCTCCCAAAAAGTAACTGAGTTACTAACTGAGTTACTCCACAATAAAAGTAACTAGTTACTAGTAAAAGTAACTATTGTGTTACTTTTGCGTTTCTCGCGCCCGTAACCCTCCCCACCCGGCCCCCACCTTCTAGCCGTGTGTTTCTAAAAAAGCCAGCTGAATAGAGCCGGACGACAAAGACCAAGAACCTGCAGAGAGTTTAGCATTTATTGCAACTCAGCGTAAATGACATCAGCCATGGGGAAGGTTTTTAACAGGGCATTCAGATCTGGTAAAATTAATAACTGGGGATGTCTTACATTAATTCTAAAATCCTGTGTGTTTGGGTTGTTATAGATACTGCAACATCTATCTATCATCTATCTATCTAGATGTATACTCTGTGTGTGACATAAAATATGGATCTCCATCCCTGCCACAAAGGCCATCAAATAATGTTTAAAAAATAAAAATACAGTAAAGGTTGAAAGAGGCGAGTATCCATCCATCCATCCATCCATCCATCCATCCATCCATCCATCCATCCATCTAGATCCGTCCATCCATCAATCATCCATCCATCCATCATCCATCCATCCATCCATCATTCATCCATCATCCATCCATCCATCCATCATTCATCCATCCATCCATCCATCCATCCATCCATCCATCCATCCATCCATCCATCCATCCATCCATCCATCCATCCATCCATCATCCATCCAGATTTCTCCCTTTCATTTTGATCCTTCACGCTCTCCATAGTTCTCCTGTGCGCGAGCTACAGGCGACTACTATTACTGCGCCTTTAGCGAAACATCGCGGCGTTTCCTGTAAACACACGTTCACGGTACCCGCCTCGCGCTGTCTTGAGGAGATGCAGAGGAAACCGTATCCTGATGGGGAAAGCGAGCAGCTCGCAGAACAATCGGTATTTCCATGTGGAAACACGCTGTTTTGCTGCTGGAGTCCTCCTCACTCTCCATCTCTCTGTGTGTGTGCTGTACGTTAACACCCACACAGCAGAAAACACCCACCTACCCAACTGACAGAGGGAAGGAATCTCACTATACATCAGCCAATCTCATCCTCCCTCTCTCATGATCACCAAAGGCGCGCACCTCTGGATGACCTAAAAATAATCCTCTTTAATATCTCTTAAACAAAAAGTAGCACAAACAATTTTTTTTCTGCACAAATCTGCACTAACGTTGCACTAACCATTCAGTCTATTTGCAGAGTTTTTGGCGTGGGTGGGGTGTCAGCTTCACGCAGCTGCGCGCACGAGTCCTATCATGAAAAGGTTAATTAGAATATGACCTGAGTAACGCTGCAGTAAGCGGGGTGTCTGTGAATGATAACTGCTTTTATACTTACAGGCAAAGTAATTAGTTAGATTACCGTTTAATAAAACAACGTTAGTGCGGACGTTAGTAACTGCCAGGTGATCTGAGACACCAACATCATATATGTTGATGCTGGTGAGTGGAAGGGAGTCAGTTATAACAAGGTCCAGAGTATGCCCTTTGCTGTGGGTGGGGCCATCTGTGAGCTGTTGAAGATTTAGACAGTCCAAAACCTGTTTGAATTCGGCAGCTAGACGGGAAGTGTGTGAGTCCATGTGTATATTGAGATCACCAATAACAAGAATATTTGAGTGTGCAGTGCAGAGAGAGATTAGGAACTGATGAATGTCAGAAATGAAAGTTGGTTGTGGTTTAGGGGGGCGATATATGACAGCTACTGTAGCAGAGAAAGGATTATTGCATTTAAAAACAAGGCTTTCAAAGGAGGCACCGCAGGTACAGACAGGAGGGACACTGCAAAGTAGCTGCGATATAAAACAGCAAGGCCCCCACCCCGCCAAGTTGTGCGGGCTTTGTCCAGGTATGAGTACCCTTGTGGGCAGGCCTCATTCAGGGAGCTGTAGACATCCGGCTGTTGCCATGTCTCTGTGCGGCAGAGAATGTCTATTTCTTTTTCCAGAATGTGATCGTGGATGAATCCGGATTTATTTGACAGTGACTGCACATTGTATCTATGGTTCTTTTTCTATGTCTGCTTCTGTCTCCTTGAACCCCAGTGGCCTCAGCAGATGGCCTCTCACACTGAGCATGGTTCTGCTGGAGGCTTTTCCTGTTCAAAGGGAGTTTTTCCTCCACCGTCGCTACAAGCATGCTTAGAGGATTGCTGAAGAGTCAATGAGTTGATGCAATCAGCTGGTTTTCCTTAGATGATAGAAAACTTTGAATCAATCTGATTGGATGATCTGGTTGATTGTAAAGTGACCTGAGATGACATGATGTGAATCTGGCGCTATAGAAATAAACACAAATTGAATTGAATATTGGAAATTAACTTTGTTTCCTGTTAGAAGGCTCAGAGTATAGAACCCATAATTCAGGCAAGACAGACAGTGATATATTCAAAGAGAGTTTGTTGAAATAACGTGCAGCTGCTCGTCTGCTGCGATGGGCTCACTGAAAACTCTGCAAGGGTAGAGACTCAGGACAGTGACCTGAAAACTTAAGAGGTGGCTCAATAATGAGCACGAAAGCTACCCACCTGTTAAAGGTAAGTCTGTGCCCAAAAAGAAGGAGTGAAGTCCAGAGAAGTGGAACCCTTTTGCCTTTTAGTGAGCCGGCACCAGAGATCCAGGAGAGAAGAGGAGCAGCTTCCTACAGCAGCCAGAGTACGCAGGGGAACTGAAAGATCGAGGAGGGTAAATCCAAGCCGTGGTCAGAAGAAAGGACAAAAGTCGGTAGCAGGCAGGATCCAGGTAACAGTCCAGAAACACACAACAGGCAAACAGAGCAAACAGGGGGGTTTGAAAACTCAGAAGTCCTAGGGCAGAAAAATATCAGGAACCAGCAGAACTAAACACAGGGAACACTAGGGTTAGTCTCATTCAGAAGCTTGAATAATCTGCCACCAAAGACTGGGGTCCAGAGGCTTGAATAGCAGCAGGAACAGGTGGATGTGATGAAAGCTAATGAGCAGAGGGCAGAGCAAAGTAGAGGAGAGCAACAAGGAAAAAATCCAGCCTAAAAGTTCCAAGATCAATCGAGTTCCAGAGTCAGAACCAGTTTGGATAAGAGATCCACAGGGATTGACTTGTCAATTACCCATTTTAATGGTTCCAGATTGTCCAGTAAATCCTGGGAAGGGGATGGATTGCTCTGACTGGGATTAGCCCTAATACCTACCATCCAGCCACAGATTGTTGTCCCTGGGTGGAAATGAAAGGAGACTAGGAGACTTTATTTTCTCCAGGGAACAGGTCCTCCATATTATTATCATTCTTTAGACATTACCAACACGACCCCTCATGAGATGCCGATGCCCTGCTGAATGAGCAGAAGAAAGAGATCTCTCAAGAACAGGATAAAATGTCTGATCAAGACTTATACATTATTCTGTGGTATAAAAATACACACAGCCCAGATAAAGTATGAAACAAAGCTGGGTAAACTTAGATCTGTGTAAATTAGATAAAACCTGGACACCACCACACTTTTAAAGAGAGAAACTTAGAGTGGAAACTGCCAAAGATTGGGTGGCAACTTCTGTAAATACATTGACCAGCACTTCCACAGGGCTCACTAAAGATGCTGTCTTTTGGACTGTCACAGTGCATATGGAAATCCCAAGCAGGCATCCCCAAAATCGGTCCTGGAGGGCCGCTGTCCTGCAGGTGTTAGAGGTTTCCTGATCTACATTGATATGTGATTAACAGGCTTTTGCTGAACTACAATCATCAGAATCAGCTGTGCTAAAGCAGAGAAACCTCTAAAACCTGCAGGACAGTGGCCCCCAAGGACCAACTGTGGGGATGCCTGCTCAAAAGGAATGATTATTTTTGTCAGCTGAAGAAGAGGAAAAGCTTTTGCAAGCTGTTCCTAAGAAATTGTCGTCAAAAGGACCAACAAATTTTGGACTGGTAAATGTCACATCACTGGCACAAATTAGTACAAAACTGAATACAGACCACGTGGTAAAAAATATCCTTTAAAACCAGATGCATATGAGGTTATTAAACCAGTTATTCAATATTTTTATAAAATATTAATTGTGAAGACTGACCATGCAATATTCCCATTTATCCAGCAAACAACAGAGGTGTCTAGTAACCAAGTACAAATACTGCAGTATCTATACTTCTACTTTAGCAAACAAATAGGTGTACTTTTTACACCACTGGTAAACAAACTACAAGCAGTAAATAAAACAGTAATACTAAGAGCTCCTGGTGTGCCTGACCCTCACACTTTATTAAACTCCCTGAGGCCAGATGCAAATGTGTTCACTGTGGTTGACATAAGTCCTAAATTGAATTGAAGAAATTATTTCTTTTCCATACCGGAGGATCAAGATAGACAATTTTGGTTTGCATACACATTTGGAAGACAGAGATATATGTACACCAGATTACCACAGGGGTACTGGGAAAGTCCAACCATTTACTCACCAGTTATGAGTTCCAGCATGTTCAGAATTCAGCCCCTGGGGGGTTGCTGTCATAGATATCCATAATAAAGGCTAGATGTCTTACGGCGGAGTCTCAAACGTCATCACCGGGCGGCCATCTTGCCTCAGGCAGGCTTTCTGGTGTGCTCTGTGGTACCTAATGTAAGGTGAGTGATCAGCACGAACACAAATACTCTTATCTCATTGAATTCTTGACGGATTTACAAACAGTTTGGTTTCTTAAAAACGTTATGAACGTGGCTATAATTCTTGACACTTGAACATGTCGAAATTGCAGATTTTCTTGTCGAAAAATGTCTTAATCGTGCAGCATAGTTGTGCATCACGGTTACTTGCGCAAGTTATCAATAACGATTGTATGACAATTAATCTTTGGTGTAAATTACAATCTTTGTGGATGTGGTTGTAGTTATTAGTTGGCTAATAACAATAATCTGAGTGTTGTTGTATGTTCGTTATTAGCCTAACGTTAGCTGGCTAATAACAAGAAGCTGCGAAGTGAGACCTAAAGTTAGTAAGTTAGCAGCTAACGTTACAGTTTAGCTAGCTGCTAACGTTAACCAGCAACTTTACATCAGTGGAAGAGGCAGAATTTATACATGATTAATGCATGATTTCCAATCGATTTGGTTTGTCAAAACATCTTACATTATGTTACAGGAATTTGCTGGGTCTATTAATAGGAAGATGCCAGACTTTTGTGCAGCCTACGGATGCTCCAATCGCCGTAATGTCAAAACGAGAGCCAGTGGGATCACCTTTCACATGTAAGATATGAAATTATGATTGGTTTTTGGGATAATCGTTAGTTAATTAGTGGATGTATGTACAATACAGGCTCTGGTACACAGGAACAGCGGGGCTATGACATAATAGTATTACAAGATTGCTGTTGACTCAAAGCTTTTATAAGTTTGTATTAGTTTCGTTTGGACAACTTTTTATAAGTAGTTTAGTGTGGATGTGTTATTCTCAAGTGCATACATACATACAATTACCCCAAACATATTTCATTTAGGTGTGTATTTTTGTGCTAACCCTTAATGTTGACAGAAGGAAAAAGCTTTGGAAATGCTGACAATAATTTATACTTCTTGGAACATTTCTCACGTTTTTAAGGTTTCCCAAAAATGGAAAGATGAGGAGGTTGCCCTAAGAAGGGACGGTTTTGTTGCGACTGACAGGACTCTGCTTTGCAGTGAGCACTTCAGGAGTGAGGATTTTGACCGAACAGGGCAGACAGTCCGAATTAAAGATGGTGTTGTGCCCAAAATTTTCAATTTTCCAGCTCATCTTGAAAGGGTATGTGTATCATTGCAATTTAATCACATATTGATATAACACTCTTATACACCGTGAATTGTTGCTGGTCACTTTTGTTTCTGCAAGATATATAATGTGTTGTTTAGTAGCACCTTTTAGACACTCAAAACCTCTTTACTTAATTTTAGCTAGTAGCCACAAGAAACACAACCACCTCTAGAAGAGTGGAAGACAACCTGGCAATGGACTTGTCCCAGGATGTACCTCAACCTGATGTTGTGAGTGTTTTCATGTGGCTTGTTAAAAACAGTTTGTTATATTAAATCCTTTATCTTATAAAAAGTTTGACTCTGTCGCTCATAAACTTGAATTTATAAACATGTGTGAACATTGAAACTAAACCCAAGGGTAGGCAGCCTTTACAATCAAAAGAGAAATTTTTTTTTCAGAGCCACAAAACATATTTTTGCCTTATAAGTGGACAAGCCTATACAATTACTTCAATGTATGCTGTTGTGTTTTCTGTCGGATAATTGGAGTATCTTGTATTTAGGCTCACAGAATTGAAAAGTTAACGTTTAATTCTTAAAAAAGTAAGTAATTTCTATACCACTATTATTTATATATTTTTTTTATATATTTCTGCAAAACAACAGGGAGCCACTGGAGAGAGGGGTTTGAGCTGCAAGCGACAGGCCACTGACCACTTGTATGCATTGCCTGCTTGCCCTAAGGCTATAAAAGCCAAACTTGAAAAGGCCTCAGCAACTGTGAGGAAACTGCAGCGGGAGAAGAGTAATGCCTTGAGGAGAGAAAAGAGGGCCAAGATGAACATGCGGGCTCTTCTGGAGGAATTGAAGGAGAAAAATCTAATCAATGAAGAGCTAAGAGACAACCTTGAATGCTATTCAGGTGAAATAAAAATATTACATTGAATATTTTGGGTATTTTATGTTCTTTGTTGAGTCCCTAGTTACTATTAAAAAGATACTTACTGAATCACTTTGCTAATTCAATTACAGATCTTCCAGTTCATCTGTTGTCTAGGCAGGGCGTAGAGTACACCAAGGACCAGAAAGATTTTGCCCTCACGCTCCATCTGCATGGTCCAAAGGCATATAACTACCTGAGAGATACCCTGCATATTCACCTGCCACACCCCAGTTCATTGCAAAGGTATTCTTCATGATGTCTAATTTTATATTGAATTACATTAAGCACTACAGACAGTAATATCATGAATGGTTAAACTTACTGATCTAACAGCTCATGTCTCACATATTGATATTATAGCAATTTTTTTCTCTATCTAGTGTCTACATTTGGGATGCTTGTGTTGATGGTTAAATGTCTACTTTTTAATTTTACTAAGGTGGCTGAGTTCTCTTGATGCCAAACCTGGTCTCAATAAAATGATGTTGGACATGCTGGAAAGACGGCGTCAGGAAGATGAGGTCAAGTACGGATGTGTCACTCTGATGCTGGATGCCATGTCCATCAAAAATCACATCCAGTATGACCCTCAGACACAAACAATGTTTGGGTATGTGGACATGGGGGATCGATTGAATGAGACTGACATGGCTTCCGAAGTTCTTGTGTTCATGGTGGTTGGGCTTCAAGGTTATTGGAAAGCTCCGATTGCATATTACCTAACCAAGTCCCTCACACCACAATCACAGACAGTCTTAAAGGAGAAGTTCGGTTTTTTACACTTTAAGCCCATTTTCTGTAGTGTCCAGGATGAAATCGAATGATTGACACCAAAGTTTGACAATTGCTCCTGTCTCTGCTTTTTGGCTCATGCAGAATCCCCTGGCTGTTTTAGAATGGCTAGCATAGAGCATGTCCGATAATGTCCTTAAAACAACCTTAAGCGTTCTTTTTTTAAAATATGCTACTCACCGGGTCGTCAGCGCTGTTCAATGACGTTCCAAAAGTTTCGTAAAGAAAAAACGGTCCTGTAGTGTTTTATTTAGCATTTTGTAAATCCCATTGAGTTCTGTAGGAATAGTCAATATTCCGCTGCCACCGGAAACAGGAAATGGAGCCTGTTTACACAGTTGTAGTCTTTTCGCTCCACCTTTCGTATTCCATTTTCAGAGTTTTTTAAAGTGTTTAACAGAGACGTTAGCACCTCGACGTCGGAGTACACAGAGTGAAGCGAAAAAGACTACAACTGTGTAAACAGGCCCCATTTCCGTTTCCGGTGGCAGCGGAATATTGACTATTCCAACAGAACTCAATGGGATTTACAAAATGCTAAATAAAACACTACAGGAGCGTTTTTTCTTTACGAAACTTTTTTTGGAGCGTCATTGAACAGCTGTGGACGACCCGTGAGTTGATAGCATATTTAAAAAACGTTTAAGGTTGTTTTAAGGACATTATCGGACATGCACTATGCAAGCCATTCTAAAGCAGCCAGGGGTGATTCTAAATGAGCCAAAAGCAGAGAGACAGGAGCAATTGTCAAACTTTTGGTGTCAACCGATCATTCGATTTCATCCTGGACACTACAGAAAATGGGCTTAAAGTGTAAAAGAACCGAACTCTCCTTTAATAGAGCATGCATTGGAGGAGTTGCATTGTCGTCAGATCAGAGTGGTGTGCATGACAATGGATGGACATGCATCCAATGTCAGTATGTGCACTCAGCTTGGGTGCGATCTAAAAGCAGACCCCTGTGAGCCCTTGAAGACCCATTTTCCACATCCAATAACCAAGGACAATGTTTTTGTTATGATGGACGCTTGCCACATGCTGAAGCTGACACGCAATATGTTGCAGGTACATGCTCATTGTTTCAAATATCTGCTCTGATTGAGTCTCTCCGCTTTTTATACATTTTGATTGTATTTACATGATTGTGCAGAATATAGTGCTTTACAAAAAAAATGTGATTCTGCAGGCATACAGCCCCATTGGAAGCATAAATGGCAGTATCAATTGGAAGTACATAGTCCATCTGAACAATGTCCAAAAGAAAAGTGGACTACATGCTGCCAATAGAGTCACAGATAAGCATGTGAACTTTTCTAATCAGAAGATGAAGGTATGTTTGTATGATGCTTAATGTATAGAGGGCCGCAGTAGTAATGGGCTCTAGGGCTATATCTGTATATATTGTTTTATTTTATATAAACTTTTAGATGTTTGTAGCGCTTATAGGCACTTAATTTCTCCTTTTAAACTTTATCAAGGTCTCCCTGGCTGCTCAGACTTTGAGTAGCTCTGTGGCAGTGGCGCTCTGCACGTTGCAGGAGTTGGGCTATGCAGAGTTCAAAGATTGTGAGGCTACTGCAGAATTCATAAAGGTAATGCAGCAAGGGATTTGCATTGTTGACCAAAAATCATCTTCAACATTTAAGTGAATTATTGCTTTAACACATTTCATCCTTTAACGCTCACCTTCCATTTGTGGTTGGTCTGTAGGCGATATTTAAAATGTGAATGTCACCAGAATTAACCCTGTATCTTTTTATTTATTTATTTTTTTAATTTAGGCATCAAGAACAATTAAATAATTACTGAACATCCTCAAATTCAACAATATGCTAGAAGTTGGATAAAACTCTTTATTCCCACCTCATACTTACATCAGAAGCCCCCTTATTGCCACATCTCAGATTTATAGCTTTAAAGCAGTGCAGTAATTTAATAAAAAAAATGCATAGCCACAGAGGAAATTGAGAAAAATCATACTATGCCTTATCCTTTGGTGTTTACTATCTGATACTTGTTGACACTCAGTTACAGTGATATTTTTTTGTGCTTCTAGTAAATTTAGATATTTGTTTACAGATAACAGACAGGCTGTTTGACATCTTGAACAGTCGCAATCCCAGAGGCAAAGGCTTCAAAGCACCCCTTGGTTCTAGGAATTGGACAAGCACCAGGGAGTTCTTGTCAAAAGCCAGGGGATACTTGCTCACTTTGAAGATGGAAGATGGCAAACCCCTTTACCGAACAAAGAGGTCTTTTAAAATAGTGACTGTTGTATTAGTGATGCACTGACACCATTTGTAGTCGCCAATACCCAATACAAATCCTTTTATTATAATTAAATGATCAGAAAGAGACTGCTGATTTAGAAAATATGGGTTTATTATATTCTGTTAGATTTATACAAGTAGTCAATTTACAAGTCATTAAATTATCCAAGGTAATACTACACCAGTTTCAGTGCATCCCTCAAGTCCATGATATAAGTTCATGATATGCTTTGTTCTCTTATTTATCTATCTTCTGCATCGAGTTCAAATGCTCTGTTCTCCTGTCTGCATCGAGTTCATAAGATGCTCTGTTCTCTTGTTTATCTATCTTCTGCATCGAGTTCAGATGCTCTGTCCTCCTGTTTGCATGGTGTTCATGAGATGCTCTTTTCGGTCTGCGTCAAGTTCATAAAGCGGTACGTATTATTAATATATTATCTTGCTCCAACGTGTTTGCAGTTTGCAAATTTGTTTCAGTTCGAATACTCTTGTATTCAGTTTTTTACTCCCCAGATGCCGGTGTCAAAGAGGCATGTATTGGATGGTCTGCATGTTATGCTGTGAATTGATTCAAGAAGGTTTTGTGTCCCTAAAATAAATTTTAAGCATCACTTTATACTGTTAGTTTGCATTCTTGTGTCCTGTTTTGGCAGGATCATCATAGTAAAACAGTATTTGCTTTTGAAGGTTCCTCTCTGTCATTGGATTCATCGTAAACATTGACACATTGATGTCGATGGTTCCTGTGCTGCTTGAAGGACAGCGATATGTCCTGACTTATAGGTTCAGCCAGGACCACTTGGAGCTTCTCTTCAACTCCATCAGAGC
>JAGKQL010001424.1:29012-53089 GCA_018398635.1 Cyprinodon brontotheroides
AGCCTGACATCTTTTATATTCTATAAGATTCTGTACACTGTGGTTCCTTTTTAACATTTTAAAAGCTTTATTACGGTTTTTGATTACTCTATTGCATTCCTTTGTCCACCAAGGAACAATCTGCCTATGGATCCTACCTTCTCTTTTCTTTATGGATTCATTAGAAGCTTGTAAAATGGCATCACAAACATAGAAGTTCAAATGATCAATTTCCATGTTCAAATTAATTTTTCCCAGTTCCTGCTCACTTATAAATCTAAACTTTTCCCAATTGGCACTACTGAAACACCATTTCTTTGAACCCCCCACCTCATACTTTTCAATACCCAAGTTTATTTCTGTCACTATAGGATAATGATCACTTCCTATTGTTACTTCTTAAATTATTTGCCATGAACTTACACCTGCCAACGAATTTGAAATTATTGTTAAATCTATCGCCGATTCTCTACCTGTTTTTATATCAACCCTTGTACCCCTTCCATCATTCAAACATACAAGATTTTTATTCTCCATCAATTCTTCAATAAGGTATTCCATTTAAATCATTTTTACTGCCCCATAACGAACTATGTGCATTAAAATCACCACACCAAACAACCTTTCCATTTAAAAAATTATCAAATTCATTCAATGTTTCATACTGGATCCTTTTCCCAGGATTATAAAAATTTATTACTTTAATACTTTCCTTCTTATACCAAACCTCTACAACTATATACTCTAACTGAACTCCTTTTGCTAATAATCTAAACTGAATTCCTGTTTTTAGAAATATCATACAACCCCCTCCTTGAATCTCATTTCTGTCTCTACGTACACCAGTATATCCTTTAATAACAAAATCTAAATTAGGTTTAAGCCATGTTTCCTGTATACATATGATGTCTGGTTTTTTCCTAAGATTTTTAATGAATCCTTTAAATTCTTGTCCATTAGCTATTAAACTCTGTGCGTTCCACTGTAATATTATCAAAGTGTTCTTTCTCCTGATGTCCCTGACTTCCCATCTCCTCCCAATTCTTTATTAATATGTTCCCATGAAATATCTTTGATTCCGAAGAACTTCTCCGCTCCTTTTACTATTATTTTAATTTTCTCGGTTTTGTACTTGACCTGATCTGCACAATTAATCACATATGCAATAAATAACATAATCTTTTCGACTGTAATCACAGGTTCAGTTCTCTCTGTAGATGTTATCTGAGGATTGGGTTTTTGTTGAACATTTATCTGCTTCCTTTCAGCCTGTCCTTCCACCCTTTTTACAGCTTCAGCATAACTGATATTGTTGCTTGTCTTTCTCCACTTCAATGGCTTTCCCCCAAAACTCACTCGATGTTGGCCTCCACAATTACAACACTTATCTTGAACATTTTCTCCACATTCCTCATATTTATGATCACCTCCACATTTTGGACACCTTTGTTTGCCTCTACATACTGCCGCTATATGCCCGTATCTTTGACATTTGTAGCACCTGAGTGGTGGAGGAATGTAAGGCCTAACTGGAAAGCTAATGAATCCGATCTTAATCCTTTCTGGAAGTATATTTTCTTGAAATTCTATCATTACTGATGGACTTTCAACTCTTTCACCATTTATCGTTTTCAACAATCTCTTTATCTGAATTACCTCCACATCCTGAATGCCCTTTTTAAGTTTTTCTAAATCTTCGTTTACAGGAATTCCTGTTATCACTCCCCTCATTACTTTCTTTTCTCCAATAATCCTTTTTTCTTTCACATTTTTTCTGCAAATGCTTTCTATGTTCAACGCTCTGTTTTTCTGTTCTTCTGTTTTGCATATAATCATTACATTACCGTCTCTGAGTGTTTTCGCAAATGAAATGTCTCCAATCTTTTTCTTAAGCTCTCTGGATAATGCTATCGGCCCAATCTGAATGTTTTGTTCCTCTTCTTTAAATTTAAGAATTATTTTGAATTCCTCTCTAACAGTCTTTTTCCTAACTACAGGAGTTCCTTCATCCGAACTGTTTTCTTCCAACGTTCTTTTACTCATTTGTGTCCCAAACAAACTTTCACTTTCTCGCCGGTTTCTACCTCTCCCTCTTCCACTAACAACATGAGACCAACCACTCAAATCCATATCATCACCGTCTTCTTCTACCTGAGTCGCCATTCCAGTCCAGTCACAAACCAGTTTATGCTCAGACCGCTTTTCTTTCAAATTTTCCGCCCTTTCCACCATGCAGGCCCACGAGGCGCATTCAGCCATCGACTGAACTTCAGATTCTCCTCAACCACTTTGTTTGATACGGTTGTCAGTTATGTTTACTGTGTCTCTCAGTTTACTTGTTAGTTGTTTTTATAAAGTTTACTTTATTTTGCTTTAAGTTATTTAATAATTATTTTTACTTGCTGTCTATATTTGTTTTTCTAAGTTGTTTGATTTATATAGAAAACAACAACAAAAACATTGTATTGAACTCGTTTTAAATATATATTGTATAATTAAAAAAAAGAAAACTATACGATCAAATATAATAAGCAAAGGTCCTGTGAATTTATGTAGATGCATTGTGTATGTAAGACAGAATGTGTTCGGCCCCCAGCTGTGCTGTTGGTGAACCAGAGGGAAGGCTAACCAGAGGATTTGTTTTTCTCTAACATTCATTACAGTAAATATTAAAAAAAAACAACAAAAAAAAACAACTGTCTGGCATCCGATCTGTGCATGACGGGATGGTTAATAGAGGAGCTGTGACATATATATCACAATGTGCTGGATATTGCAGCTCATGCCAGCCAACAGGCATGAAAATCATTATTCTTTGCGGGAGCGGGAAAATCTGTCCCGCCAGACCTCTATCACATACCTAAAAGGAAATAAAAGCATAATAAATCCAACAACCCTCTTATTGTTCACATTTCATGTAGCGGAGATCAGCAATGACTGTCCTTCCTGATCTCCTAAATATTACATATTATCTCATAATTATGACATCTTATCTCGTAATTATGAGATAAGGTCTCGTAATTACGAAATACTGATCTCGTAATTATGAGATAAGCTGTCAGATTTTGTTTCTTTGGTGAATGCAATACGCTTCTGTAATTTCGTATCATTTCATCAGTTTCTGCCATGTTCAGCTTACAGTTTAGTGTAATTCATTCTCATGGCTGTTTCGCATTAACAGCATTTTTCTAGTTATAAAGTGAGAATGTATTAATGCATTCTCACTTATTGTTTTCCTGTTTCTCTTCATTATTGTGTGAATGCTGTGAGCCCTGTCCCATCAACCAGTTCTCAATCGCCATAACAACAGAGGATAGACTCTGCTTCAATCTTCTCCTTCACCATAAACCCATCCATGGTGACTTTTCTGACTGTCACAACTCCAGTCTGGCGCGATGATGACGTCATACACACTAATATCCTTTGGAAAGGCAGATGTAGTGTTGGGTTGGTAAGTGCAACCACTTGCAATGTTGGGCACATTACTTTGAAAGAGTAATTAGTTATAGTTACTAGTTACTTTTCCCAAAAAGTAACTGAGTTACTCCACAATAAAAAGTAACTAGTTACTAGTAAAAGTAACTATTGCGTTACTTTTGCGTTTCTCGCCCGTAACCCCTCCCCACCCGCCCCCACCTTCTCTCCGTGTGTTCCAAAGCCAGCTGAATAGAGCGGGACGACAAAGACAAGAACCTGCAGAGAGTTTAGCATTTATTGCAACTCAACGTATAAAATGACATCGGGGAACGCTATCTGACGGGCCTATAAACCCCATCAGATAAGCGTTCCCCTGCTTAACATGGGGTTTATAGGCCCATCAGATAGCTTTCCCCATGTTAAGCGGGGAACGCTATCTGATGGGGTTTATAACCCATGTGATATGCTTTCCCCATGTTAAGGGGGAACGCTATCTGATGGGGTTTATAGGCCCATCAGATAGCTTTCCCCATGTTAAGCAGGGGAGCTATCTGATGGGGTTTATAGGCCCATCAGATAGCTTTCCCCCCATGTTAAGGGGAACGCTATCTGATGGGGTTTATAGGCCCATCAGATAGCTTTCCCCCCATGTTAAGCAGGGGGGAACGCTATCTGATGGGGTTTATAGGCCTGTCAGATAGCGTTCCCCTATGTTAAGCAGAGGGGAACGCTATCTGATGGGGTTTATAGGCCTGTCAGATAGCGTTCCCCCTGATTTAAAGTGCGAGGGGAAACGCTATCTGATGGGGTTTATAGGCCTGTCAGATGGCGTTTCCCCCCATGTTGATTTCAGGGGGAACGCTATCACTGATGGGGTTTATAGGCCTGTCAGATAGCGTTCCCCCTGCTTAACATGGGGTTTATAGGCCCATCAGATAGCTTTCCCCCATGTTAAGCTTAGGGAACGCTATCTGACGGGCCTATAAACCCATCAGATAGCGTTCCCCCTGCTTAACATGCCATAACAGGGGTCAGGAAAAGATCTACAGGGGCACTGGGCCCCGTTGGCCCCTGTCTAGAACCGGCCATGGTGAGGAATGAAGACACCATGGGGAGGTGCACTGTATACTGAAGTCCATGAAAAACAGAAAGCACAACCAATGTTCAAGGCTACAAGATTGAAAGTATTGAAAGTATTACTGTTCTGGGTTTAAGAAATGACTGTTAGTTAATAATAATATCTCTTATAATAATAATAGTTGTGAAAAGTTGCTGGCCTTAAGTGTGTATGTATGGGGCACGGTGCGGGTCAGTTGTCTCCAGTGTGTGTGTGTGTGTGTGTGTGTGTGTGTGTGTGTGTTGGGGGACGATGGGGGAAATGAGTTTCTGGAACTTGGGATGTCTGTATTTAATCAGGGGGTCCCCGCTCCATCTTGCCATCAGCTTGGGGGTCCTTGGCCTTGAAAACGTTGCAGACCCCTGCTGTAAGCGTTTCTTTATTCTTTATTATTCTAACTGTCTGGCAGGGCTATGGCTGAAGGAGAGGGAGCGCGTGTGGAGTATCTTTTCTGACTGTTTCACTGGGGGTATGTAAATATGGTGGATATAGTTTTTATTTGTTTTTTAGTTGTTGGGTAGTTTCTGTGAGTTCTGAGGCCGTCGGGTTTGGCCCGGCAGCAGGTTAGCGTCTTTGAACGCCATGGTGGTGGGGGGGCGTTGTTGATGTTTCTCCACGCTGACTCAGAAGAACGGTGTAGGTACCAGAGGTGGGCAATACTGGGAATATTTAATGGATACCATAGTAAATGCAGGGTCAGCATCACCAATATCATTACGATACGGATACTTTTTAACATTTAAGCTTGAAGTATCATGGAACTGTTGACCTTTCCTTGTTTCAGGTTTTTATTTTATAATTAAAATTGAATAATAATAGTGTTAATAATGTAATGTTAATAATCCACCACTTTTATTATATCTTTCCATCCTTATCTGATCTTGTTTGTATTGTGGGCACCTGCCTGTAGCTTTAATTCTATAAATATCAACATGGTGGGATAAAGGATTAGCTAATGCAGTGGTTCCCAAAGATTTTCTTCTGGGCCCCCCTTTGGATTACAATAAAATTTCCATAGTTCTATACTGTAGATTAGAAGAGGATTCTTTGTTGTCTGTGTTATTTTAAACATATTTCTTTTTTTTATTTGTAACAATATTTAACTTTGCTATAATCAATACATTAAAAAAGCCTCTGTGCAAAATGGAGTGAAAACATTGAACAGCTCCCTGAGAGTTTTTTCTTTGTACTTTAATCCTCCCATCTTATCAGTGGCTGTAGTGAGCCTGCTTGTTGCTGTAGATCTTCTCTCAAATCTGCGTTGCAGTGTCACAACTGTCCATTATGCTCAGTCAAGCAAGCACTGTTTTTTTTTTTTTTCTTCATTTTCATTCACTTACCGCGCCGCCCCTGCAATGGCATTGCGCCCCTAGGGAACCACTGAGCTAATGTTAGCACACTTTGATAACACGTTTTAATGGGATAAATGTACTGGGCTCTTTCAAGGTCTTAATTACACTTTCTGAGTAACATTTGACTTATAATATCTACTTTGAAAGTTAAAGGTATAGAGCAGAATGTTCTTTTTCCAGGTGAATCATCAGAATAAATAGAAATAATACCGATGGTCAGTCTGACATAGTGGAAAAATTGCAAATCCTCTTTTGTAAAGTATTAGTGATGCAAACAGTAACTTCTAAACAGAGCGTGGAGAAATGCTGATGCATTCTCTCCATGCAATTAATAGGCGTTCCCTCTCAGGAGCAGATCCATGGTTCTCCCTGTGCATTTTATGCTGTTCAAACTCTACAAACCAGGCATTGATGCCACATCTATGACCACCAATGCCTGCTGGAGCTTCAGTCACCAAACGTTTTAAATACAGGCATTGTTGGCCGTTCACAAAGCTGCAGAGTTTACGGTGAATGTAAACATAAAAACAGTGGGAACTCTTACCAGACCAGGCTGGAGGAAGAGAGAAGGAGGAAGGGAGGCTGCAGAGGGGGGGTAACAGCAAAGCTAAGGAGGAATCCCCAAAGATCAGCGCTACCATCAATCCTGCTCTGCAACGTCCGCTCATTGGATAACAAACCACCATCATTCTGATGGAGTCTGGGCTGCATCCAGCAATACTATTATTACTATTACCGTAAATTCTCTAATATTGGCCTGTATTCCAATAGCGGCCGGGTCTCTAATAATGGCCGGTCTCGCTGTCAGAGGAGGTAAATAATGGCCGGTCTCTAATACAGGCCGGGGCTATAAACGTTTTTTTCTGGGCATACCTCAACATTATACTTGTGGTAGTAACATACAAGTACTTACAGCCCTGCGCAGCTGAACGACAAGCCCTGACTGCTGCCCGCCGTGCTTGAGGAAGAGAACAGACACGCAGCAGAACAGGAGGAGCAGCTTGGAGTGATGAGGAGAATAAAGGAGAGATGAAGAGGAGGAGGAAACTGAGGAGGAGAATTAAACAGAATTGGAGGATTTTATATATTTTTTTACTTCAAACCAGGCGAGACATGGTAACTGTACTTTTCAATAAATGAACCTAGTGTTTTATAGGTTCAAATAGACACAAAAATCTCATTTTTATTCATTCCACTGGTAGTCTGTTTTGCTCAAATAGCAATAGAGGCCTGTCTCTAATACTGGCCTCTATCCAATAAAGGCCTGGACCGCGATGCACTTGAGTGAAATAAAGGCCCGGGCCTATATTAGAGAATTTACGGTATATACTATTATACTGTTAGCCTGGGAGGGGCTAAAGCTATTCCACGCCGATAACAAAGAACTAAGCGGTAAGACTCGGGGGGTGGGCTCTGTGTTTACATCATCAACAGCTGGTGTAAAAATGCTAGATCAGTCTCCAGCTTCTGCTCTCCAGACATGGAGGTTCTGACTGTTAACTGCAGGCCGTTCTATCTGCCCAGAGAGTTCAGTGAGGTTAGCATCACTGCTGTTTATGTGCCCCCCCCTCCAGCGCTAACACTAAAGAGGCCATGAAGACTCTATACCAGGATACCTCTGAGCTCCAGTCTGCACACAGAGGCTGTTTCATCATTGATGGGGATTTTAACACTAGAAGTCCAAGATAATTATAATAAACTCTACCTTGCTAACTGTCCCTGTTGTAATGGAAATAACCTGTTCTATGAGCAGCCCTTCTACATGAGATGTGTACAGCTGGCCCCAATAATATGAAGAAGTGTTTAATTGAAATAATAACAGTTGTAGTATGATGAGGTGTGAATGATGAATACAGTGATTTTGGTGGAGCTACAGTTCATAATGGTGTAGTTATTCATAACTATATGCTTAGAATAATTGAAATATTGCAAAACATAGAGTTTAGCACATATTCTGAAAGTAAGAGTTGTACCATAAACTAGATCAGGTTATCTATGTATCCTACAAGGCACTACAATGATCTATAGTTTAGTCATTGCTCAGTTATACTTATTCTAATAATAAAATAGAGGTGCCATTTGTCATTGAGGCTTTGGAAATTCCTCAAAGTATTATTTTCAAATTTTTCAAATCTAATGAATGTGATAATAATCCACCTCTCTACTGGTTTTACTGGCTTCTGATGAGGTTCTTAGGATTTTAGCTGAGCATATTTTTAACAGCAAACCTTTACAAACATAAACCCTGTTTGTATAATTTTATCTGAGTTAAAGAAAATAAAAATATCTGAAGCTCTGACCTTTGACGTTTAGAAGAACATGTTTCTCCATCAGGATGTCTTCCTTCCTGTAGACTCTGCAGGTGTAGATCCTGTCTCTACATGCAAGGCCTTCAGCAGTCAGACTGAGGTCTCCAGTCTTCAAACAGTTTCTCTTCATCTCTGTTTTGTTTTTATAGGAATGGTGTTGTTTATCCGGCTGATCAGAACCGTTCTCAAACACATGGACCTTATCCCCATTATTGTCCAACCACTCCACTCTGGCATCTCCTGGCAGTAGAGGTCTAGTTCTGCAGGGCAGCAGGACAGACATCTGTCCAGGATCCACCTCCACGTAGTATTCTGAGGACAAGAAAAGACAAGATGAGTTGGACAGACAGCAGCAGCTCTGATGGTGTTTGAATGTCTCTGGTCTCATGTTGGTGGAGGACTCTCAGGACTCTGAGGTTCTCTGAGGACATGGACCAACCAGGGGACCTGAGCTGTGAGGACGTCTGTCTCCAGTCTAACAGCAGCTAGCAAGCTCCGTCCCCCGTCCTGCAAACAGGAAGCCTGGATTCATATTCCAGCTGGGGGGGGGAATGAGCTCCCAGTGAGAGCTTTGGGGAATGGCAGGCATAGAGCTTGGAATCCTGAGGTCCTGAGTTCCAGCCCCACTCCCACAGACTGCCACTCTGAGCAAGACCCTTAACCCCACACTGCTCCCCAGGTGCCGCACCATGGCAGCCCTCTGCTCCCCGAGGGCCCACCATGGCAGCCCACTGCTCCCCGAGGCGCCGCACCATGGGCAGCTCACTGCTCCCGGGCGCTTACACATGGCAACCCACTGCTCCCAGGCGCCACATGGCCCACTGACCACCGGCGTTGCCCCACTGCCTCCCCAGGTGCCGCACCATGGCAGCCCACTGCTCGGCGCCGCACCATGGCAGCCCGCTGCTCCCCGGGCACCACACCATGGCCGCCCACTGCTGCTCCCCGGGCGCCGCACCATGGCGCCCACTGCTCCCAGGTGTCGGCGCCGCACCATGCGCCATGGGCCCACTGCTCCCAGGCGCCGCACCATGGCGGCCCACTGCTCCCGAGGCGCCGCACCATGGCGGCCCACTGCTCCCGAGAGCCTGCACCATGGCGGCCCACTGCTCCCCAAGTGGGCACCATGGCGGCCCGCACCATCCCCAGGTGCCGCCCACTGCTCCCAGGCGCGCACCATGGCGCCCACTGCTCCCAGGTGCCGCACCATGGCGGCCCACTGCTCCCCGGCACGCGCCGCACATGCAGCCCACTGCTCCCCGGGTGCCGCACCATGGCGGCCCACTGCTCCCCGGTGCCGCACCATGGCGACCCACTGCTCCCAGGTGCCGCACCATGGCGGCCCACTGCTCCCCAGGTGCCGCACCATGGCAGCCCACTGCTCTCCAGGCGCTAGCACCATGGCGGCCCACTGCTCCCCAGGTGCCGCACCATGGCGGCCCTGCTCCCCAGGTGCCGCACCATGGCGCCCACTGCTCCCGAGCGCTGCACCATGGCGGCCCACTGCTCCCCAGCGCCGCACCATGGCGCCACTGCTCTCCGGGCGCCGCACCATGGCGTGCCACTGCTCCCCAGGCGCCGCACCATGGCGGCCCACTGCTCCCCAGGCGCCGCACCATGGCAGCCCACTGCTCCCGGCGCGCGCACCATGGCAGCCAATGCTCTCCGAGGCGCGCCGCACCATGGCGAGCCCACTGCTCCCCGGGTGCCGCACCATGGCCCACTGCTCCCCAAGCGCCGCACCATGGCGACCCACTGCTCCCCAGTGGGCCGCACCATGGCGCCCACTGCTCTCAGGCCGCACCGCGGCAGCTCACTGCTCATTGCAAGTACCACACCATGGCAGCCCACTGCTCCCCAAGCGCCGCACCATGGCAGCCCACTGCTCCTCAGTGGCGCCGCACGCATGGTCTTTCCCACTGCTCTCGAGGAGCCGCACCATGGCAGCCCACTGCTCTCCAAGGACTGCAGCCGCACCATGCGCAACCAGGAAAGTCTGCTCTCGGGCGCGCCGCACCATGGCAACCCACTGCTCCCAAGGCCGCACCATAGCAGCCTACTGCTCCAGGCGCCGCACCATGGCAGCCCACTGCTAACCAAGGCGCCGCACCATGGCAGCCCACTGCTCTCCGAGGCGCCGCACCATGGCGGCCACTGCTCCCCTAGAGGAGGGGTTAAATGCCATTCATTTCATTGCTCTGTACTTGTGACAATGGAAGGACAATAAACAGCAAACAAAGGGGGCCGCTGGTTGCCTCTGTCCTTTTATTTACTATTAAATCAGTAAATGTTCCATAAAGTGAAGCTCAAAGTTTAAAGTTCTCGCCTAGAATGATCTTAAAACGAACTTTTATTGAACAACTGAAAAGTGAAGGTTTAACTTAATCCTCTGAGCTCTGTGAGCGCTAACCTGGAAGCTGCTGCTGCTGCAGTGCATGCTGGGACAGATGTCAGTCTGGAGGACGGACCAGTCTGCTCTGATGCATGCTGGGTAAAGAGGGAGGTCCTCGAACAACATCAGGGGACTTTGTTCTCTGTCTGCTGTTCTAGTGAACTGGAACGGTACTAGGGCTGAGTCTGATGACGTTTCACGAGAACGCACAAGAACACAGACTGAGAAACGACCTTCCTGTTCAGGACCTTAATAGCAGCTACTAGAGAAGGAATCAGAACCTCCTGATGAGCCATCAATAGATTTATTTATGGAAGTGAGAAGATGGTGTCAGATAAACCAGAGAAGGAGTCAGAACCTTCCTGAGGAGCCATCAGATGGATGGATGAGTGAGAAGATGGTGGAGCAGCTACCAGAGAAGGAGTCAGAACCTCCTGAGGAGCCACTGTGATGGATGGATGAGTGGAAGATGGGTGGAGCAGGCTACCAGAGAAGGAGTCAGAACCTCCTGAGGAGCCATCAGATGGATGGATGAGTGAGAAGATGGTGGAGCAGCTACCAGAGAAGGAGTCAGAACCTCCTGAGGAGCCATCAGATGGATGGATGAGTGGAGAAGATGGTGAACAGCTACCAGAGAAGGAGTCAGAACCTCCTGAGGAGCCATCAGATGGATGATGAGTGAGAAGATGGTGGGAGCAGCTACCAGAGAAGGAGTCAGAACCTCCTGAGGAGCCATCAGATGGATGGAGCTGAGAAGATGGTGGAGCAGCTACCAGAGAAGGAGTCGTGAACCTCCTGCCATCAGATGGATGGCTGAGGAGAAGATGGGTGGAGCAGCTACCAGAGAAGGAGTCAGAACCTCCTGAGGAGCCATCAGATGGATGGATGAGTGAGAAGATGGTGGAGCAGCTACCAGAGAAGGAGTCAGAACTTCCTGAGGAGCCTCCTGAGGAGCCATCAGAGATGGATGAGTGATGGTGGAGCTGAGTCAGAACCTTCCTGAGGAGCCATCGGGATGGATGGATTGAGTGAGAAGATGGTGGAGCAGCTACCAGAGAAGGAGTCAGAACCTCCTGAGGAGCCATCAGATGGATGGATGAGTGAGAAGATGGTGGAGCAGCTACCAGAGAAGGAGTCAGAACCTCCTGAGGAGCCATCAGATGGATGGATGAGTGAGAAGATGGTGGAGCAGCTACCAGAGAAGGAGTCAGAACCTCCTGAGGAGCCATCAGATGGATGGATGAGTGAGAAGATGGTGGAGCAGCTACCAGAGAAGGAGTCAGAACCTCCTGAGGAGCCATCAGATGGATGGATGAGTGAGAAGATGGTGGAGCAGCTACCAGAGAAGGAGTCAGAACCTCCTGAGGAGCCATCAGATGGATGGATGAGTGAGAAGATGGTGGAGCAGCTACCAGAGAAGGAGTCAGAACCTCCTGAGGAGCCATCAGATGGATGGATGAGTGAGAAGATGGTGGAGCAGCTACCAGAGAAGGAGTCAGAACCTCCTGAGGAGCCATCAGATGGATGGATGAGTGAGAAGATGGTGGAGCAGCTACCAGAGAAGGAGTCAGAACCTCCTGAGGAGCCATCAGATGGATGGATGAGTGAGAAGATGGTGGAGCAGCTACCAGAGAAGGAGTCAGAACCTCCTGAGGAGCCATCAGATGGATGGATGAGTGAGAAGATGGTGGAGCAGCTACCAGAGAAGGAGTCAGAACCTCCTGAGGAGCCATCAGATGGATGGATGAGTGAGAAGATGGTGGAGCAGCTACCAGAGAAGGAGTCAGAACCTCCTGAGGAGCCATCAGATGGATGGATGAGTGAGAAGATGGTGGAGCAGCTACCAGAGAAGGAGTCAGAACCTCCTGAGGAGCCATCAGATGGATGGATGAGTGAGAAGATGGTGGAGCAGCTACCAGAGAAGGAGTCAGAACCTCCTGAGGAGCCATCAGATGGATGGATGAGTGAGAAGATGGTGGAGCAGCTACCAGAGAAGGAGTCAGAACCTCCTGAGGAGCCATCAGATGGATGGATGAGTGAGAAGATGGTGGAGCAGCTACCAGAGAAGGAGTCAGAACCTCCTGAGGAGCCATCAGATGGATGGATGAGTGAGAAGATGGTGGAGCAGCTACCAGAGAAGGAGTCAGAACCTCCTGAGGAGCCATCAGATGGATGGATGAGTGAGAAGATGGTGGAGCAGCTACCAGAGAAGGAGTCAGAACCTCCTGAGGAGCCATCAGATGGATGGATGAGTGAGAAGATGGTGGAGCAGCTACCAGAGAAGGAGTCAGAACCTCCTGAGGAGCCATCAGATGGATGGATGAGTGAGAAGATGGTGGAGCAGCTACCAGAGAAGGAGTCAGAACCTCCTGAGGAGCCATCAGATGGATGGATGAGTGAGAAGATGGTGGAGCAGCTACCAGAGAAGGAGTCAGAACCTCCTGAGGAGCCATCAGATGGATGGATGAGTGAGAAGATGGTGGAGCAGCTACCAGAGAAGGAGTCAGAACCTCCTGAGGAGCCATCAGATGGATGGATGAGTGAGAAGATGGTGGAGCAGCTACCAGAGAAGGAGTCAGAACCTCCTGAGGAGCCATCAGATGGATGGATGAGTGAGAAGATGGTGGAGCAGAGCTGAGGACCTCTGTTCATGGACCATGATGGAGGCATCAGGCCAAAGAGATCTGACCATCTCCACTCTGAGCTTCTGATGGAGACCATCTGCTGACTGACAGCAGACTGAGCAGCTCTGCTTCATCCTCAGAGAAGGTCCAGCTTCAACATCTGTCTCTCTGTCCTCACAGGGACATCCTGCAGCTTATTGGACACTGAGACCAACTACAGCAGGTCCAGAACATCTCCTCTGAGCTGGAACTATTCAGTCATCTTCTAGGAACCTTCTAACCCAGATGATGGTTCCTCTGTTCTCCAGGAGATCAGCAGATGTTCCTGTTTCCTCCCAGATCTGCTCCAACTAACCAACTAAATGAATGAATGAATGAGTTCCTGTCCAGGACCTTCCTGTGGTCTTCACTCTTTCATCTGATCTACCAGCAGCAGAGTGGACTTCACCCTGGCTTAGAGAGAAGAGTCACTGCTCCACAGCTCTGCAGCTCAGAAGGTCTGTCTGAGGACCTCCAACCATGACAGCATCAGCAGGACTCAGATAAACTCTGATCAGTCCAACCGTCCCAGAAATGTCCGTCTCCATCCCTGCAGAGGAGGAGGAGGTGAAGTCAGGTCCAATCAGGAGCAGAGAGGGAAGCTGTGGAGCTGTTAGCTGAGGAGATCAGTCTGATAGATCCAGGAACATCTCTGCTCTCCTGCAGCGTTTCTCCTGAACAAACATCTGAGGAGGTTTCCAGGGTTCCTTTGGTTTCAGGAGGCAGAGTCCATCAATCTGAACCTCTGGGAGGTGGAGCTCAGGTGGACCTGGGTGGTCCTCTCTGACTCTAAGCAGAGAACCTCAGGATCCTAATCCAGTCTACTGGGTGGACTGGTTGCAAAGACTGGTTAGAAACCAGACAATGGTTCAGTCTACTGCTAAGAACAGGTAGAACATTCTGAGACTCACCTGACTTGAATATGTCTCTGAAATGATATAAAAGACCTGCAGAGACCGAAAGAACCGGGAGAACCAGGAGAACCAGGAGAACTATGGCCCAGGTAGGAAATGGTTCTGCAGAAAAACAGAGAAACTTGACCTTATTGTGACCTTTGACCTTCATCAGAAGCTCTGACCTCTGACCTGATGCCATTCACTGACCTTTTTTGATGTATTCTAGAACCACTTTCCATCTCAGGATGTCCTGGTCTCTGTGGACGGTGCAGATGTAGGTCCCACTGTCTCCGTTAGTGACGTACTTCAGGGTCAGACTCAGAAGGTCTTCCTTCATCTCTGTCCGTCCGCTGTAACGGTTGACCTGATTATTTTGGTCACTGCTGGTGTTTGAATGCACATAAACCATCATAGATTCTGGTTCTGACAGAGTCCAGGTCACTGATGTTATCTTCTTCAGGTCAGATACTGGTCCACAGGGCAGGACGACAGATTCCTCTCCTTCATAAACCTCCACCACCTTCTGATCATCTGAGAGGAAACAGAGAAGCAGAAACAGTGATGCTCATTGGATCAATATGGAGACTTTATCAGAGATTAGTGGAGCAGCAGCAGGAGAATCTGTGGAAGGTCCATAGCTGCATATTGGTTTGATGCTGTTAAAACACTTTAAATTACAGTATTTTACAGTATTGTTTATCTTTTAACTCTTCATTATTATGTTAATCTTATACATTTTTTAAAATGTGTGTGAAATTTTTTTTCTATAATCATAGTTTTGCTGCTGTAAACACAAGAACATCCTCATTGTGGGACAATACAGGGGTTTTCTATTCATTCATTACTTGTATGAAGTAATGAATGAATGAATGAATGAATGAATGAATGAATGAGGGAGAATATTAACGTGAGACGGGGAAAACAGATCATCTCATCCCCAGATTCTCAGTAAAAAGTGGAAGTTTGGTTGATCGGAAGTTTGGTTGATCGGGAGGATTCCTGGAGGATCTGCAGCTGATGACAGATGAGCGGATTGCTGCACAGCCAGGAGGAGGAGAGACGGCGGTGAGACCGATGCCTGATTAATGTCTCTGCAGCAGCAGAGTTTATAAAGGACCCCAACGCTTTACATTTTTGACCTTTTTCTTGTCTTGTGCGGGACACTGACTGAATACGCGGAGCTACGAGAGTAATTTTTTGGACGCCTTATTTTATTACTTTTTCTGGGGGGGGGTGAAATTTTTGCCACTTGTTCTTTTTGGGATTTGGACAAAACAGGCTTAATTTGATCGGCTGGTTTTGAGCATAATAATAATCAGGTGTAAAGACCATGTTTGTTTGTTTGTTGTTATTTTTTTGTAAAAGAAGGAGTTTTTCTACCAGCACTGAATCCACCACTGATGATGACCTCAGAGAGGTAGAGCTTTGACTCCTAGATTTGCTGAGCCCCTTGTTTGAGGCTAATCTGGAAGACCACTTCTAAAGCATTCGTGTGTTCACTGAGAGCCTGCTGTCTGTCAGGACTCTTGTCTGTGTGTTTGTCTTTCTGTGTTTGTCTCCCTTCCTCCACCAGGAGGCGCCTGGTTCTGGCCCGCCTCCTCACACACCTGCTGATGGTTTCCTCGTTAACGGAGCGTTCTTAAGCTGCTGACTGCCACTACCTCGACGCCAGAGTGTTGCCAGTTTTGGGTACTCTAGCCAGCTGAGTCAAACTGAGTTCTTGTCAACCTGAGTCTTAACATTGTTTGTCTTTTGCCTCTCGGCAGGAAGTCATCCTGCAAACTGGACGTATAGGACCTTCTCTCCCTGGAAGGATCAACTTAACTTCAAGCTGAGCTGGGGTACAAACAGGAGGTTTTGATCCACTTTCCCCAAGAGATAGTTTGAGCTTCGCACTGAGAAAGGGATTCATCTCCACTACGACCCGTTCAAGTACCAAGAGGAAATCTGAGTGGCAGTCAGTTTTCTGCGTTCACCTATTAACAACCGCATTCTGGGTAAACCCTGTTCACCCTCCACCGAATCAGACAAACACTGGAACTACAGCATACAGACTGGAGTCAAAGATTCAATTTCTCTGGAAACTTGAATCAGCAACCAAATCCTCTTCTCCAAGTTCACGAGTCAAATTTCCCACTGAGCCTGAACTAACCGCTGTGTCATTCCCCTCACTTTTCAGTTCCGGTTGAGCAGTGTTCAGAGCAACACTTCTCTCTGAATTTTTCTTCAATAAAACCTGTTAAACCTTTTCCCTGGTCTCCCTGTTTGGTCTTCTGCATTTGGGTCAGAACCTTAGAAAATCATGACACTGTCCTTCATCAGAGACGGTTATTCTTCCATCCAAGCCCTAAGAGAGGAATATCTAGTTGCTTCCACTGAGGGGAGAGCATCAGCCCTCTAATTACTAAATGGTAGCGTGTCTGGATAAGGAAAATATTCAGTTAAATGTTGATTTGTACAAAAAAGTAGCTCCTGAACTATTCTGACTGATGCTTTTCACTAAAAAAAACTTTAAAATAGTTTTTAATGTTACAGCAGCTGTTTTCATCTTTGTAAAGTTGTGTGTCTGTTTCTCTAGTATTCTATCCCTGTTTGTCTCTCTGTGGATCCTGTGGGTTCTTCCGCTCTGACTAAGTTATACAGATGGTGGGTCGTCCTGTGGGTTCTTCCTCTCTGACGTCACTAAGTTATACAGACGGTGGGTCGTCCTGTGGGTTCTTCCACTCTGACATCACTAATTATAAAGATGGTCGGTCATCCTGTGGAGGCAGATAGTTTATCATACAAAGGAATTACTTTTATGATTCAGTTTTGGTGATTTCTGGTCTTTGGTTACCCTAGCTAGTTTTGTGGCCTACTGGCTAGCTGTTGTTAGCTATGGATTAGCTGTGTTAACCGCGTAGCTATCAGTTGCCTTGACAACAGAAGCGCCATCCCTTGTTTTAAGACACATTTCATTGCTGTCATATCAGATGAATTATGCTTTAGACTTTTAGACTTTAGACAGATTGTATTTGTCATTTTGTTTACACCAGTGTAAAACAAAAAGAAATTTATGTTGGAAACAGCTCACTGGACAATTTCATCTTTTTAAAAGTGCAGCCTTCAAAAATGCTGTTGGTAATTGATTATTAATTGATTATTTAAATAAATGAAACTTGATTGGTTTGAATGTTACCAAAGTGTAACCACTGTTACACATCTGTCTGCAGTAGATCATCTATGCTGCTAAGCTGATGGACAGATTACCCCACCTCAGTGCATCACAACAGCTGAGCTGATGGAGTGAACATCAGAACAAAGACTCTTTTTGGTGGGATCCTCAGGCTTGCCCACCAGAGGGCGCCGAGGATCCTCTTCTGCTCTTTGTTGTTTTCTTTCAGGACTGGAGTTACTGTTGGGATCTGGAGATTACCTTCTGTCTCCAGCAGAGTGCTGTGGGTCTCCTAGGGCTGGAGTCTTCCAGCACACCTGTTATGCATCTACTCATTAGGAGACCTCCCTTTATAAGCTCCTGCCAGATCTTGCTTCCACGCCGCAGTGTTGATCTTAGTTTGGTTAGCAACCTGAGCCTCTGTTACTGGAAGAATCTTAGTTGTCTCTAGTGTGAGATCAGATTCTAATCTCTCCTTTGTCTGTGCCTCACAGGAAACCTGTCTCTGGCCTGAAGCTCTGGGGGAGCAGCCTCACTGGAACCCTGTCTCTGGCCTGAAGCTCTGGGAGAGCTTAACCTGCTCAATCAGCCCTGGTGAACCAACCTGAAGATTCCTATGTGGAATTAACCTGAAGACTTCTATGTGGAGTTTACCTGATGATTCCTAAGTGGAGTTAACCTGAAGATTTCCTACGTGGATATCCCCTGCTGTTCTCAGTGAAGAGCTGGATGCTCAGATCAAGGTCAGCAATGCTAAGTCTGAAGCTAGATGCTTTAGCTCCTCATGAACTCTGATAACCAACAGTCTCTGGTCCCAGTCAAGACTTCTGTGAACCAGTTCCAGATCAGTTCTTATTTGTGTGTTTTTGTGAAACCTTGATAAACTCTGTTGAACTTTTATCCAGCCTCCGTGTGTGTTCTGCATTTTGGGCTAGCTCAGATACCCATCATGACACTTTTATGTTTATGCCTACTGATTATTTCATGTTCTCTGAGTTTATTTATGTAGCTTGTGATGTTTGCATAATTATTAAATAAATAATAATAATAATAATACTGTTGTTAGGTTTATTCAATGATGATTATCAAATTAATGTCTGTGTGTGCTTATGAAACATTTGTGCAAGGGGATGCTCCACTGTGTCTTGTGATTCAGTCAGGAGACCATCCTGCCTTGTCATTCTGGTGGAGCATCCTGTCTTTATGAACTGATCAAATGTTCTGTCAGAAAAAATACTGTTTTGTAACCATGTGTTATTTTCTGTTGATAAAAGACGGCTGCAGGAGAGGATTCGGAGAAAGAAAGCTTCAAGTTAGGTTCGGCTTTTTCTTTCGGCTCCTGCAGAAGTTGCTTGAATCTCTTTCCTGTATAGACTCAGTTTCTCTTTTACAAACCTACATTTTCTGAACCTAACAACTGTGACAGGGATTATTAGGTTTAGATAAAAGTATCATTATTCAGTATGTTAAATAATGACTAATGACTCGATTGAATGTCAAACAAAGTTATTAACATTTATTTGTAGTGAAGAAAACCTGGATTTTAACAGCCGGTCCAAACGTCCAGCCACACAGGTAAGCACTTTCTAACACCTGGTGTAAATGACCCGATTTCCAATTTAGTTACAAGACATATTACAATGTGAAGTTATTATTTATTTATTTATTTTTGCTTCCATTAATTTTGTGAATATACAATGCTTTACATTTTACCTTGTTTTAAGAGGCTTTATTTTGAAAGTACGTGACGTTTTTAGTTAGTGGCTACAGCGAGATACGGAGAAGAAGAGTCTGAAATTGAAACGTAGAAAAAGAAGGAAAGAACGTTAAAATATTACTTCTTATTTTAAGGACTCGCACCCTCCGAAGTGACACAAGGTTAGTCCTTATTTGATAAGACATGTTTAATATGTGTTCATGTGTTTAGAAATGCTTGTGAAGAACTTTTTTTTTGTTCGTTATTAAGTCTCTGTAGCTTATGTATAACGGGTGGATTTTACATAGTAACGGCTAGTACCGTAATACATTTTTTCTTCTGTGCTTTGCCTAGCTCTTACGTTGGTCGATTAAAAGGATTATTGTGGACAACGATGATACACTAATAAACAATAAAACCATCAGTCAAGTGCTGACCATCATTCGGGGGAGATGCGAAAGTAAGAGCTTCACCTGCACCTGCTTCAAAGAGCTGCTTATGCAATCTACGGACAGCACGGAGCAAGCAGCAGTGAGTCGTAGCAGGTGTAACGGTCAACAGAGACGGTAAGGATGAAACTACATGCAAATGGATGATGTGAAGGAAGAAATAAAGAAGCTACAAAGGGAAATAGAAGAAAGTTGAGGCTTACTTCATCAAGGAGAATGCGAAGGCATATCAAGACAGAAATTAAAGAAGTTAATTGAAAGCAAAGAAAAACGAATAGCCAAACTTAAACATGAAATGAGTGAGAAGGAGGAGGAGCTTTTTTCACCGCGACGTACACAACGTCTTCATAAACCTACTGAAAGAATGCAGGAATATCAAATGGATGAATTAACTAAAAAGGAAAAACGTTTGCTCAGCCTGTATGAACAATGGAAAATTCTAATTAGAGCTTCCAGAGAGAATTTAAAGAGAGACATATCAGAGTCTGAACTGGCCACTATGGCAGATGATGTGGAGAAAGGAATGAATGAAATAATGAAACTTTATGGAGAAATAAGAGAAAAAGTTACACCAAGCACTGAACTTAGAAGAAAAATTGATGCATGTGAGGCTGTAACAAAAGACATTGTGAAAATAATTTTAGAGCGTCTAGCAGCAATAAGTGGAGATTTTGATGAAGAAAATGAGAGGCGCCGTCTCCACCAGCTACTAGCCCATGACTATGCTCACTCAATATATGGAACTGCCTCTCAGTCACGAGCTAGTCATTCCGACTTGATAAGCGTAGCTGCTAAAAGAGCCGAAGCAGCCGCTGAATTTGCTGCTAAGGAAGCTCAATGCAGAGTAATGCAAGAAGAAATAAAGCAAAAGGAAAAAATAAGGTTAATGGAAGAGCAGCACAAAAGGGAGTTGGACATACAGAGGGCTCACTTAGAACGCCTACAAGCAGAAAGAGACAGGGATGTGGCTCGTGCCAGACTTGAGATTTATGATCGAGAAATCGAACAGGAAAGTATGTATCAGCCTATACAGCCAGACACCAGACAGCTTACTTTCCACACACATGCAGATCACATGTCAGCATCCCTAACTGATGCCTCCTATCTGGCTCAAGCAATTCAAGAGTGCATAGCCACACACAGACTCCCAATTCCAACACCTACAGTGTTCAGTGGTGATCCAATCCACTACATTGAATGGCGAGCCTCATTCCAGTCGCTCATTGACCGAAAGAATATTTCCTCTGCTGATAAACTCTATTACTTAAAAAAATATATCAGCGGCACAGCTCAAAAATGTCTTGAAGGCACGTTTTACAGAAGTGATGAGGAAGCATACAGAGATGCTTGGAATAAGCTTGACCAACGTTATGGGCAGCCATTCTTAATCCAACGAGCTTTTAGAGACAAGCTGTCAAAATGGCCAAAAATTCAACCTAAAGATGCTGAGGGGCTAAGGACATTTTCTGATTTTCTGAACGCATGCTTACAAGCAATACCCCACGTGAGAAGCCTAGAAATATTTAACCACTGTGAAGAGAATCAAAAGCTGATGCTTAAAATGCCAGATTGGCTGTCGGCTCGTTGGAACCGTCAAGTCACTAAGATCCTCATGGATGGTAGAGAGTTCCCTTCCTTTAAAGAGTTTGCCAACTTCCTGTCTCTGGAAGCAGAGATAGCGTGTAATCCTGTCACTTCACTTCATGCTCTCTACTCATCTAACGAAAAAAGGGGCAAAGGAGTTAAAGGGAAACAAAGCTAACGTTCTCAGCACACAAGTGGCTACAAATGATAATTCGTCAGTTAGCAATGTAAAGTCAAAACACCCCTGCATGTGGTGCAAAAATGACAAACATCAACTACATAAATGCCCAGACTTCATTGAACAGTCTTTAAATGATAAACGGAAATATGTGAAGGAAAAAAGGTTATGTTACGGTTGTCTCAAGCCAGGTCACAATGCCAAGGAATGCCGTTACCGTCTTACCTGTGACGTATGTACGGGGAGACACCCCACCTGTCTCCATGATGACAACTACAAGGCATGTGAAAGGCGAACTGAGCAACATTCTATGTTGAACACAGATTCTAACGCCACAGAAACTACAGAAGCCAAAGCCCTCAATGTCACTGCAGGAGGACAGTCATGCAACACCTCCATGATTGTTCCTGTTTGGGTGTCTCTGGCCACCAATCCTTTAAAGGAGAAGCTCGTCTACGCATTGCTGGACACTCAAAGCGACAGCACATTCATCAACAACGAGGTGAGCAATGAGCTGCAAGCAAGCATGCAACCTGTTAAGCTAAAGCTTACCACTATGCTAGGAGAGAACATGATCGTGAAATGTGAGCGAGTAATTGGACTCAGAGTGAGAGGCTAACTTTCAGGCATCCACATCGACCTTCCTGCCGGAATACACAAAAGACTGTATTACAGGCAACCGCAATCATATACCCACTCATGAAACTGCACATCGATGGCCTCACTTAAGTTCCATTGCTGACAAGGTTCCACCTCTTCTCCCCTGTGACGTTGGACTTATGATCGGGTACAATTGTCTTAAAGCTTTAACACCTAGACAGGTATTAACAGGAAACGACAGTGAGCCGTATGCAGTTTGTACGGATTTAGGTTGGAGCATTGTGGGCAAATCAATGCCAAACTCAGATGGAGCAGAGACTAGCCTGTGTCATAAAGTCTCTGTAAAGGAACTTCCTCCAATAACACCAATGGATGTGATTAGCGCACTAGAGTCAGACTTTAAGGACATGAAAGGGGATGACAAAACAGTATCACAAGAAGACCTTGGTTTCCTGGAAAAACTGAAAGAAGGCATAAGACAAAATGAACAGGGACACTACGAAATGCCATTACCTTTCAGGCACCGACCACACTTACCTGACAATAGGAAACTCGCAGAAATCAGACTTAGTCACCTGCGAAAGGAGTTTTACAGAGATGAGAAATATAAAAGAGACTACACATTGTACATAAAAGAAAGCATAGAAAGAGGTGAGGTAGAAGAGGTGCAAACTGATGGAATCCCAGGGAAGCGATGGTACATCCCCCATCATGGCATATACCACCCAAAAAAGCCTGGCAAGCTTCGCGTTGTATTCGACTGCTCTGCGAAGTATTGTGGCACAAGCCTCAACGAACATCTTCTCCCAGGGCCCGATATGATCAATAACCTCACTGGTGTGCTCCTACGGTTCAGACAGCATCCAATTGCACTTATGTGTGACATAGAAAAAATGTTTCATCAATTCCATGTGCCTGAACAGGATCGTGACTACCTGCGGTTCCTGTGGTGGAAAGACGGAGATGCCAGCACAGAGCCTCAAGACTACCGAATGAAGGTCCATCTATTTGGCGCAGTGTCATCCCCTGGTTGCGCAAATTATGGGTTGAAGAACCTTGCTAATGAGAACAGACACTCACACCCAGTTGGGTCACAGTTTGTAGCAAGGGACTTTTATGTAGACGACGGCGTCACAAGTGCAGACACGGTTGAAAAGGCCATTCGATTGGCGCAAGAGGCAAGAGAGATATGTGGCAAAGGGGGGCTCCGTCTTCATAAATTCATCTCAAATAGTGAAACTGTTCTACAGAGTATACCCTCGTCAAAACGGGCCATGGAAACAAGGACAAAAAAATTGACTTTCTCAGACACCCAGCTAGAGCGAGCTCTTGGGATTCACTGGAGCATTGAAGATGATAGTTTTAGATTCAGCAACACTCTGGCAAACCAGCCGGGGACACGTAGAGGCATATTGGCTACAGTCGCCTCCATATACGACCCTTTAGGGTTCCTGTCGCCGTACGTCCTTACTGGAAAGAAGATTTTGCAGGAAATGTGCCAACAAGGTGTCAGCTGGGACGAACCCCTACCTGAAGCACTGAAGCCACGGTGGGAGAGTTGGCAACATGACTTTGCAAACCTAGAAAAGATCCATATAGCTCGATGTTACGTACCTGTTGATTTCGGAGACGTCATAGAAAAGGAATTGCATCACTTTTCTGATGCAAGCACAAACGGATATGGACAATGCTCTTATTTAAGAGTTAAAAATAGCAAAGGAGAGATTCACTGCTCTCTGGTGATGGGGAAAGCTAGAGTTTCTCCAACAAAGCTAACAACAATACCAAGGCTTGAATTAACAGCAGCCGTAGTCTCAGTTACTGTCAGCAACTTGCTCAGAGAACAGCTTAGCTGTGCTAATACAAAGGAGTACTTCTGGACTGACTCCAAAGTAGTGTTAAGCTACATTAACAACGACTCAAGGCGTTTTCATACGTTCGTCGCCAACAGGGTCCAGAGGATCCGCAATAGCACTAGCCCCCAGCAGTGGCATTACGTGCCAACAGATAGGAATCCAGCTGATGGAGCTTCACGAGGAAGAACAGTGAATGAACTGATCAAATCAGAATGGTTTTCCGGTCCCAGGTTCTTGTGGGAAAGTGACATACCTACACCAGAAGATGTGACACCAGATTTGGAGATAGGAGATCCAGAGATCCGAAAGACTCAAACACTGCAGACATCTGCGTTACTGACATCAGAATCAGTAAGCATTGCAGATCGTCTGTCAAAGTTTTCATCATGGTCCCGGGGCATCAAAGCAGTGGCCCGTCTGATTAGGAGGGCTAAG
>JAGKQL010001425.1:0-53827 GCA_018398635.1 Cyprinodon brontotheroides
TGATGTGTTAATTAACCAATCAGAGGGGATTATTCTGGTCCTTTATTCTGGTTTGCTTTGTTGAAGCTCTTCCTGGTTCCTTCCTGATGAGCTCAGATGAGATCTGATCACTTTCTTTTGATGTCTTTGAGCCACACCTCCTCGTCCTGAAGGATGGAAGGATGGCTGAGATGGTCCTCCATCAGTGTCTCCAGGCACCTTGGTCCCTCTGTAAAGCCGTCTCTAAGGGGAAAAAGGTCATGTAGGTCATTTTAATGTGTCACCTGTCAGTCCCAGTCTGGCCAGAGGTCAGTGGTCTGGTCCGTTCTGTGGTCCAGGAACGGGTCGACCCGTCATGAGCTCATGTGGAGCAAAACTGGGAGTCAAAGTTACCAACGGTCTGAATTAAAGGAGCTGAGTCTGAGAAGGACAGATCAGATGTTATCTTACCCTTTCACAAACAATAGTAGATAAAATAAGTTCATGTAGCTTAAAGAATTTTAGATGAAAATTTCAACTTTGTCACAAATCACTGAATTATTCCATAATTTCAAACTGACCCAGTAAATTTACTTCCTTAGTGTTCGGTACTCTTTATCACTTCTGCACCTGCAGAAGTCCAAACAAACTTCTCCTCAGCAGAGGAGGGAGGGAGGACTGTGTGGCAGTTTCAGTCAATTTAACCTCCAGATATATCTGAGCTATGGATTCATTGAGAATAGATCATTTTAAAGCCTCCACCATTCATCTTAATGTAGGAATTATATCCTGTTATCTATATCCTCTGTCACTTTAATAATTATTATTAATGTTATCATTATTATTATTAATAATAAATAGTATTATTATTATTTTTGTAACTTTGTGTCGTCCACCAGGTCCTTACTCTGAATTTTTAGATGAGTTTTCAGAGTTCCTTTCTGATTTGGTATTAAATACTGACAGGGTCATCATAGTGGGAGATTTTAACATCCATGCTGACATTGAAGGCGATAGCTTAAGAGCAGCCTTTAATGCTATCTTAGACACTATTGGCTTTGTTCAAAATGTGAATAGTCCCACACATTCTCATCTTCATACTTTGGATCTTGTGCTGACATACGGCATAGAATGTGCAGAAATAACAGTATTTCCTCACAACCCTGTCCTTTCTGACCACTTTCTAATAACCTTCAGGATTACTTTAACAGAGTTCACCTCCCCCAAAAGAAGGTTCAATTTTAGTAGATCTTTATCAGATAGTGCAGTTATACATTTTAAAGAATCTGCTTCACTTTCTCTCTCCTCTGTGTCGCTGAGCAGTGCTGCAGAGTGCAAAAGCTTAGCTTATTCCCCTTCACAGGTTGATGATTTTGTTGATGGGGTTGCTAGTTCTCTGCGTACTGCCTTAGACAACGCAGCTCCTTTGAAAATGAAAACCGTTAAAAATAGAATAAGCTTGCTCCTAGATTTCTTGCAGAGCTGCGGACTTTGAAGCAAAATGCTAGGAAGCTGGAGAGAAAATAGCTCTGTTGGCCTGCCCATTCCACCTAGTCTTGGAAAAATGTTTACTGCTGTATAAGAGGATTCTTTATAAATAGCAGATTGATCTTATTTAGGGCTGCAACTTTTTAACGTATAAACTCACCCAGATTATTTTAAAAATCAATGAATCTGCTCCGATTATTTTTGGGATTAATCGATGAATCGGACAAAAAATATTTTTTTATATTTACCTCTATATTCCAAAATAAACATATTTAAACATTTTAGACAGAACAAACAAGCACACAAGTACAGGTTGCTCATTAACTGTACTGGTGCAATATGAAAAATAAATGTTTGTGTTAAAACTACGCAAACTTACATGAGAAATATAGCTGTACATCCACAAAATATAGGCTACTTTGTTTCATAAAGCGCAAAAAAGACATTTTTGTTTTTAAAAGCCCCTAAGGCCGTGGTCCGCAACCAGCGGACCTCGGTCCGGATACGGACCCATAAGCCATCCCATCCGGACCCGTAATAAATTGTTATAATATTTGTTAATTTTGACGGGAGAATTACTTTTAAACCGGAGCATTTATTTTTTTCCCTATCTGACACCAGCGCTTTTACCAGCACTGCACGGAGCAAGGATTGGAAGCTACAAACCAATCGCGTGCGAGTCATACTAACCACGTGGTTCAACTAGCGAATCAAATCGCCAGCTTAAACTCAGAGCGAGTTGTATGAGCAAACCAAAGCAGAGGTTTGTAGCCAGGCACAGACATCCACGCAGTGTGATATAAGGAAGAGGAGGTGAAACGCGAGCGAAAAGCGAATGAAGCGAGCAACGCAGGGAGGTGATACAGGAAGACAGGGCGTGAATTACAGTACCACATTCTGGCTCCAGATGGTTTCTGAGACAGCTTTCCCAGATCTGAAAAAAGTGGCCCTGTTTATCTTGACCATGTTCGGCTCCACATACAGCTGTGAGGCAGCGTTCTCTACAATGAACATAATAAAAACAAAATATCGTTCCAAGCTCACCAATGAGCATCTGCACATGTGCATGAGAATGGCCCTGACCTCCTTCAAGCCCAGATTTAAAATGTTGGCAGGGCAAGCCAAAGCTCAATTCTCACACTGAGCAAGGGACATTGGGGGAAGACAGATGTAAGAGAAATCTGTAAGAGAAATAGTTCAGGTGTTTTGAGAGTTGTTTTGTTGAGTAGAAATATTGAGATTGTTCAATCAAAAGGAAACTGAAGCTGCTATTTTTTCTTAAGCACTTTCTTTATTTTCGAATACATAATTTAGTTATTTTTAATTTAAACTGCAGCCACACAATGTTATCCTGTGTTTCAGTGCTAATAAACTTCTTTGAAATTATTTTAACCTGTATTATTATTTTTTTTAACACCATGTATTCCGATATTGTCATTCTGCAAATAGACGATATTGCAGACCTCTGCTTGAGGAAATTTCTTTGAACTGGACCTCCTCACAGTTTTCTTGAATACCCCTGCCCTAAGGGGTTCAAACAATAGGTCCCCCCATTTCAACAAATGAGTTTTTTTTAGACTAGAGTTCTGCCTTTTAAGACAGGAAAGTATAGCAGTTAAAGTTGCTACTTGAGAAAATACTGAACCATAGAGATAAAAATAGCCCTGTGATTCAAATTATAAATTGTATTTGGAATAAAAATGAGAGAACTAGGGGTGCTAAAAAACACATCCTCCAAAGACAGATATTTACATGGGAATGTGGCAGATAATTAATGCCATATTACTGATCTTGCTGGATTTTATTCTGCTTTACTTCCATAAATTGCAGGATCTTCTTTACTTTATCTTTGCCAGAAGATTTAAACTTTAAAAGCCTTGCTCCTCATAATTTGCAAGTTAATTTATTTATAAAGAAAATATAAACGCTGCTTAAGCTAATTCAAATGAAATCAAAAGTAAAGTAAAATAAGTAGCCAACCTTATCACTGTCTGTAACCTACTAACACGGTAAGGAAAGCATCAGATGAGCTACCTGAGAAACTAACGTTACGTTTCCCCACTTTAAAACCAAACAAACATGGTTACTCATCCTGCTGATCAGCTCTCTTCACTGCCATCGAAGGCTCCAATGTGTTTTCTTTTCAGGTGCTGCATCATAACAGTGGTGCCTCCGTGCCATGGTCATTTGTTTTTACAAAAGTTGCATGTTACGCCTTTTTTCGCTTTACAAAGCGCAGGCTATTTTAATTACTGTGATCAATTTGCGCCGTCAATCCCGGCGCATGCGCGCTTCATTTGCAGTCTGGGCGCTGAGGGTAAACATCCTGCGGCTCTGACTGCAGCGCTGAGAGGGACTCCAGCTGCCGCTGGAGGACAAGAGTAGGAACGATACATGCTTTGACGTAAGAGTCTCCAAAAAGCCGCCAGTGACACGTAAAAAGTCGCCAGATTTGTAAGCTAGTCGCTTTTTTGAAAAATAGTCGCTGGAGGGGTCTGAAAAGTCGCTAAATATAGCGACAAAGTCGCTGAGTTGGCAACACTGCACCTGTGGCACTGCCGTATTTTTTTTTTTTTCTTACCCCGTTTCAGTCAAGTGGCAGTGATGACGACGGGCGGATGACGCATTAATCGCGCGACACAACTAATCGATGCTTTTAAAAGTCGATTTTTGTCCATTTTATTGATTCGTTGTTGCAGCCATAATCTTATTAAAAATAAGATCATAAGCATTCCTCTATCCGCGATTGTATCTGAGGTAGTCATGGAATCTGAACCGGGTTTAGACTGCTTTGATCCAGTTGAACTTTCTGAGTTAGCAAAATTATTGTCTTCATCTAAGCCTTCAACTTGAACGTTAAATCCTGTTCCAACCAGGTTATTTAAGCAGGTATTCCCTTTGATCTCCTCCTCCATTTTAGATGTGATTAATCTATCTCTGTTACAGGGATATGTACCTAAGGCTTTTAAGGTTGCTGGAATTAAACCTCTGCTTAAGAAACCGTCTCTTGACCCAGATGACTTGGTCAATTATAGACCTATATCCAATCTTCCTTTCTTATCCAAAATTCTTGAGAAAGTAGTTGCCAAACAAGTTTGCAATCACTTACACCATAATGAACTTTTTGAAGAGTTTCAGTCTGGCTTTAGAGCTCATCATAGCACTGAAACAGCTCTGGTGAAAGTCACTAATGATATTCTCATGGCCTCAGATAATGGACTTGTATCTGTGCTCGTCCTGTTGGATCTCAGTGCTGCATTTGATACAGTTGACCATAATATTCTTTTAGAAAGACTTGAATATTTTGTTGGAATTAAAGGAACAGCACTAGACTGGTTTAAATTTTATGTATCGGATCGAATTCAGCTTGTTCATGTTAATGACAGATCCTCCACATCCTCAAAGGTTACCTGTGGAGTACCACAGGACTCGGTGCTAGGACCAATTCTCTTTACTTTATACATGCTCCCAATCGGTAGAATTATTAGACAGCATGGGATTAATTTTCACTGTTATGCTGATGATACCCAGCTATATCTGTCTATAAATCCAGATGAAGCTAACCCATTACATAGATTACAGGCATGTCTGAAGACATAAAAACCTGGATGACTCTTAACTTTCTGCTTCTGAATGCAGACAAAACAGAAGTTATAGTCTTTGGACCAGAGTCTCTGAAAAAGAAGCTGATTAGCCAGTCACTTCATTTGGATGGGATTAAACTGATTTCAGATAATAAAGTAAAAAATCTTGGTGTTGTTTTTGATCAGGACCTGTCATTTAAATCCCATATCAAAGAGGTTTCTAGAATTTCCTTCTTTCATCTGAGGAATATTGCAAAAATTAGAAATCTCCTGTCCAGGGGTGATGCTGAGAAACTAGTCCATGCATTTGTTACTTCAAGGCTGGACTATTGTAATTCTTTACTATCAGGAAGTCCACAAACTGTAGTTAAAAGCCTTCAGCTGATCCAAAATGCTGCAGCCAGAGTTCTGATGAAAATTAAAAAGAGAGATCATATCTCTCCTATCCTGGCTTCTCTTCATTGGCTTCCTGTTAAATCCAGAATAGAATTTAAAATCCTCCTTCTCACATATAAAGCCTTAAATGGCCAAGCTCCATCTGATATCAGAGATCTGATTGTTCCTTATGTTCCTAACAGAGCACTTCGCTCTCAATCTGCAGGTTTACTAGTGGTTCCTAGAATTTCTAAAAAGTAGAATGGGAGGCAGATCTTTTAGTTATCAGGCTCCTCTCCTGTGGAACCAACTACCAGTTTTAGTCCGTGAGGCAGACACCCTGTCTACTTTTAAGGCTAGGCTTAAAACTTTCCTTTTTGATAAAGCTTATAGTTAGAGTGGCTCAGGTTATCCTGAGCTATCTCTATAGTTATGCTGCTATAGGCTTAGACTTCTGGAGGACATAGGGACCCCCATTTCATCATTCTGCTTCATTCTCTCTCTATTCTCCTATTCTGCAGAATCTGTTAGTTCAATCTCTAACGTTATGCTCTCTCTCGTTATGCTTTTTCTCATAGTAGCTTTGTCTCGTCTGTTCCTGTTTGGCTGTGACTCCATCCTGCAGAGAAATATCAGCTGTGCTGCTGCCATCAACACCATTGTTTATAGAGGCTGGAGATCGGCCTGTTTTCTAGTGTAGTCCTGTTTCTCTGACCGTGACTAACTGGATGTGCTCTCTTCATCCTCTGACATGGGAGCTGGCTCAGAGCTCGTCTGCCTGGCTGTGTGTTTCCTGGACGGGGCCGCCTTTTACAGCTGCTTTTTGTATCTCTGCTTCTTTTTTCTATGTCTGCTTCTGTCTCCTTGAACCCCAGTGGTCCGCTCACACTGAGCCTGGTTCTGCTGGAGGTTTCTTCCTGTTAAAAGGGAGTTTTTCCTCTCCACTGTCGCTACAAGCATGCTTAGTGTGAGGGATTGTATTTGAGTCAATGAAGTCGATGCAATCAACTGGTTTTCCTTAGATAGAAAACTTTGAATCAATCTGACTGGATGATCTGGTAAACTGTAAAGTGCCTTGAGATGACATGTGTTGTGAATTGGCGCTATAGAAATAAACTGAATTGAATTGAATTATATATATCCCAGTTCATTATAATTGTATAACTATATTTCTAATCCATATTGATTGTTTCACCCCAAATTATCCAATTGTTCATGTCATGCATCCTTATATTATGTCAGGAGAGTGATAGCAGAGATGCTAGAGAAGGTGGAGAAAACAAACAGAGAAAAACTACTAGAAAACACGCTGTCACACCTGTCCGGTCTATGGTGTCCTTGTGCCATGTGCACTAATAGACATCCTTGTGCTTGAAAATGGTGTTCATGACAGACAATCTGTGCTTTTTTAACTACTCTTTTTCTAACCGGTCATCCGGGGGAATTTAAGCTCCCTGAAAACATAGCCTCTGTTATCATTCAATTCAGTTTATTTATACAGCGCCAATTCACATCTCATGTCATCTTAACCACTTTATAGAGACAATTCAGTCAGATTGGTTTAAAGTTTTCTATCTAAAGAAATCCAGCTGATTACATCGACTCATTGACTCAAAGCCAACCCCTCACACCAAGCATGCTTGTAGTGACAGTAGAGAGGAAAACTACCTTTTAACAGCAGGAAACCTCCAGCAGAACTGGGCTCATTGTTAGCGGCCATCTAGCATCAGACATACAGAAAGAAGCAGAGATACAAAAGTTGGCCCATTCCCGGAAATACAGGCAGACGAGCTCTAAACCAGTTCCCACGCCAGAGGATGAAATGTAGCACATACAGTTAGTCACAGTACGAGAAACAGGACAGCTATGAAAAACAAGCCCATCTCCAACATCTATAAGAAAAGGTGTTGATGGCAGCAGCACAGCTGATATTTCTCTCTAGGATGGAGTCACAGCCAAACAGGAACAGACCACATGAAGCTGTTATGATGAGAAAAATCAGAGCATAAAGTCAGAGGTTGTACTGGGCCTGGGCAAAAACTCGATTCCAGAAATGTATGCAAATCTTTTGTTGCGGGTAGTTTTAAAGAAGTGTAATCTTTTTTTTTTTTATGTAGCAGCACATTTTAGACTCCCCAGAGTTTTACTGGCTGCAGTATTACTCTCAGGTTGTAGTTTGGCAAGCGACAACTCAACACAAAATGGGAAAGGTTATAACTACAAGTGAGAAGTTTGTTCTCAAAAAAGGAATAAAATCAAATTTTAAAAATTTTAATAAGATTTTTTCGCACCCCGTTTTTAATTTCTAGATTTGTCAAAAATCCTTCAGCAGCCCTATGTTGGAGACAGTGTGGGAAGATTGGTGACCATACGCACATTCTTTGGGACTGTCCTGTTATCAGTGAGTATTGGTAGGGGATTAGGGATGAAATAGAGACAATTATAAACAGAGAAATACCTTCAAATGCTCTGTTTTATTTACTGAATATAATACCAGACTATTTTAATGTAGACCAAAAGTATATTTTGCACATTTTACTATTAGTAGCTAAAAAAACTATAACGGCTAACTGGAGACAAGTTTTGTCCCCATCTATAGCAGAGTGGAAGAATAGGGTAAAACAAGTGTTTATGATGGAAAAAATGACCGCATGTTTACAACTCAAAGTGGACAAGTTCAATCAAAGATGGCATTTGGTGAAATTATATATGGGTGTGTGATTTTGGGCTGTAGTGATTCTAATGGATCGCAATCTGCTCCGTCATCGGTATTACAAAGGTATATACTTCAATATGTATATGTATGTGTATGTATACATGTAAGTGGGTATATATTTTATACATATAATTTTTTGCTGTTTGTTTACTATATGTGGTATTTTTGGCCTGTGGGTAAGCACCCTGGAGGGGAGGGGGAGGGGTGTGGGTTTGTGTGTATGTATATGTACATATGGTAGTATGTATGTGCAGTTCTCTCTTGTAAGGTATTCAAAGTTTCAGGTGACCTGGTTTATCGTGCTGCATTTATGCTGAAATACTGTATATGCGGCATCAGTATTTCTGTTATTGATTTATTTGCTCTTGGCTCATTTCCGGCTTGCGTCAACTGTGGTTGTATTAGAATTATGGGGTATGTATATTGTATATTGAAATGCACATTTTAAAACCATCAGAAAAGGTTTCTGCTCCAGATAGTTAACAAGCTAGCTGTTAACTGATGCAGGGCTGCCAATTGCACGGCACGGTAGTGATCTGAAAAGGGGTCCCTATGTCCTCCAGCAGTCTAAGCCTATAGCAGCATAACTATAGAGATAGCTCTTGATAACCTGAGCTATCTCTATATCCATCTCTGTTAGGAACATAGAGAATGATCTGATATCTGATATTAGATTGAGTTTGACCATTTAAGGCTTTATATGTGAGGAGAATTCAATTTACAATTCACTGAAATCCTTTCACAGCTCTAAAGTAACGGTTCAGAGAGGGTAATCTCTAACTATATTGAGAAAAAATCTCTAAATCTATATTCTAATAAATTCCTATCAACATATTGTAGCTCAATAGCTAATGTGATCAATTGACTCAAAATCGTTGTTAGATAATAGCGTTCCACATTAAATCTTGAATTATTTTTAATTTTTGTATGAAAATATTAAAATTTTTGCTCAAGTTTCCAGAACATGTGATCAATTGATTTAATATCAGTGTTGGATCAAATCACTCCACTGGCTTCAAAAGTTAAACATTTTAGTTTTACATTTCAAGTCTCTAAATAGTTTTTAAACATATAGGATAAATTTCAATATTGATAGCTTCTCCGCTTTAAAAACTAGGCCTACACTTTTATTTTGAAAACAGGAAGTCGGTAAACGCTGTGGTTGTTAGCGCTTGTTGCTTCAAAAGTCAAGATAAAGTAGTACATATCGTCTGGCATCATTATTTTGTGGATTTTTTGAGTGTTTGGGGTGGAGAGTTCAGTAAGATATATTACATATTATGCCTTAGAGTTGAATAAAGCAATTTCACACAGAAAATACACTGCAGGTCAAAAAATAAGTTTAAATCACTTTTAGGAAAGTAAAATAGTCATATACTGTGTATTTTGTGGATTATTTCAGTGCTGGGGGGTGAGTTCAGCAGAATATATTTAATATTATAAAATAATAATTAATATAATAAATAATATGAATTAATATAATTGTAGGAGACATAAATGGTTATGTGGTGTATGGTGTGTCTCGGAGGTTCAGACTCAAAAGGGAGGTGGGTGTGCACCAAGGAAGTAGGTGTGTATAAGTGCGCACTCACCTGTCTCACTGATGAGAAGAGTAAGGGTGGGGCTGCCGTAATTTTGTTTGACCGCTTCATTTCACTACGTTTCATATTATTTTGTTTGTCTGTTTTTTTGCAGATGTTCATGAGGAATGCAAAAATGAAGCCGTTGATGAGGTGCAGAAAGGTAAATAAGACACATCTGCTGTAACTTTGGTCATAGAAATATAACTGGTTTACTGGTGTTAATAGTGTTTGATTGCAAAATCTAAAATACAGAGAAAGAAACTTGAAACAACACAGGCAGGTTGGGCTCACTAAACATAGAAACAAGTCCCTCTTCTTGCTGCTCTGTGGGAACGCGCCCGATCTTAGCCGATCAGTTTTTAACAGACAATCACTTTTTGGCACAACACCGTCCAGCGAGCCACCATGAGAGCTCTATCATGTATATAGATATCAATGGTTTCTGGTGCTTAGATTCCAACATGGAGGCTGTTCTGATCCCTGATTAGATCTTGGTGTCTTTTTCTGACCTCACTGTGGAAACCAAGCTGAAGCTGGCTTCAGGTTCAGCTAACGACTGAAGGGCTATTCCACCTCTTTTCTGACCACCTTAAGTGTCTTTAATCTGTTCTAATTTAAAAACTACAACACTCAGACACCTGAACCTGGATTAGATTATTCCAAGCTAACAGCAGAATCTTTCAAACCCTCTTTGGGATTTATGAAAGCTGTATCTGCCTTGTGAAACTTCAACAAAGAGCCCTAGAAGGTCTTTTGTTGCATCTGGCCCACATTATATCTAGTGTTGTAGATCAGCTGGTGGTGGCAGCTGGAATATGCAGATGTCTCTGTGTCTTTCAGGACCCCTTAATGTCTTTCAGGAATTTCCTTGATAAGATCCTCGTCAAGAGGATCTTATCCTCTCTTTTTTTTTTATTTTTTTATTTTTTTACATACTTTGATTATTTGGTTTTTAACAGGAATTGCATAGCCATAAATGTACAATGTGATACATATCAAACAAACCATACAATTCTCTTGAGTCATAAAAAACCAAACAGAAAACACAACAAAACAACCTCCAATCACTCCCAGGAAATAAGAAAAAGTCATAAGTAAAAGGACACCCACACGAGAGAAAAAAATAAAAAATATATAAAAACTTATAAAAAAATTAAAAAATGTTTTGAGATAGTACAGTACAGTTTGTGCCCAGGAAAGTATACACGAAGGACTAGACTGGGACAGAATGGAAATTAACCTGACCAACCAATCGCAGTAATGGTTGCCAGAATCTCTGCAAATTTGTCAAAGTAACCCCGTAGTGACAACCTAATTTTTTCAAGTTTAAGAAAATAAACCATATCCCTCAACCAAAGTACGAAAGAAGGAGGTTGTGGTGATTTCCATTTAAGAAGAATTATCCTCCTTGCAATAATGGTCATAAAGGACAAAGAATTTTCTTGGGAAGAGGACAAAGGAGATGGCCCCGAAAACACCCCAAACAAAGCACTCTTGGGGTTCGGATAAATTTTTCTGCCAACCACGTCTGATATAACAACAAATAACTCTGTCCAAAAGCTCTTCAGCTGGGGGCACAACCAAAACATGTGTATAAGGTTTGCAGGAGACTGTTGGCACCTATCACAAACTGGGGAAACTGTGCTATAGAATTTAGACAGACGGGCCCTGGTATAGTAAACGCGGTGCACAAGCATGCATTGAATAAGACAGTGCCTAGCACATATAGAAGACTTATGTACCCGGATTAAGATACGTGACCAAAGCTCGTCAGGGATAGCCTCTCCTATATCCTCCTTCCAGAGGGCCTTGATTGATCCTAAAGACTAAGGGCAGATCGAAGCTATGCGATCCGCTCTGAGGAATGGGCAAAAGCAAGGAGTCAAGGTCAGAGTCCTTAGGCAGCCTAGGAAAAGTGGGAAAATTACTACGAACAAAGCTGCACACCTGTAAAAATCTGAAAAAATCTCGAGATGGGAGAGTAAATTTGGCAGAGAGTTGTTGAAAGGTAGCGAAGATACCATCAATAAATAAATCCCTAAAGGTCTGAATGCCAAGGTTTGACCAAATCACAAAAGTTTTGTCTGTGAGAGAGGGAGAAAAGTCATGATTGTTTGCGATAGGAGCATATGGAGAAAGGAGTTGTAGACCAAAATAACGCCGAAATTGAGTCCAAACCTTAAGAGAGGTTTTAACTACGCTATTCCTAGTGTAAGCAACAGTCGAGGATTTAATTGGTGAGTACAATAGAGCTACGAGAGACACAGGTTTTGCCGAATTCGTCTCCGTTACAAGCCAGTGAGGAGAGGATGGGAGACACCGAAGTCAGGCTGTCAAAACCCTAATATTGGAGGCCCAATTGTAGTACCTGAAGTTCGGTAAGGCCATCCCCCCAAGTGGCTTAGGTCTCTCTAAATATTGTCTAGACAATCTAGGGACCCTCCCCTCCCGGTGAAAATCCGAAACAAGAGAATCTACCCAACCAAAAAAGGAATTGGTTAAAAAAGTTGGGACACATTGAAAAGGATACAAAAAACGGGGGAGAACATTCATTTTGATACAGTTAATTCGAGCTACCAGAGACAGTTTAAGTAAGGACCAGTGCTCAAAGTCTTCTTTAACTTTCAGCAGCAAGGGAGAAAAGTTAGCGTTAAATAAGTACTCGAACTCCAAGATATGTGAAACTGTCATTGGCTACTTTGAAAGGAAAGCCGTGCAGTGGAAGAGCCCTAGCCGCTGAGTTAATAGGAAACAATTCACTTTTACCCAGATTCAGTTTATACCCAGATAACCGGCCAAAGTCTGAAAGCAGGTGCAAAGCAGCAGGAATAGAGTTGTACAGAACTGAAAGGTATAAAAGTAAGTCAACAACATAAAGCGAGACTTTAACTTCCAAACTATAACGTCGTATGCCCACAATAGTTGGACTCGAACGAAGCATGATGGCAAGCGGCTCAATAGCCAGGGCAAATAAAAGGGGGCTCAATGGGCACCCCTGTCTTGTAGAGCGATGAAGAAGGAAGTACTCCGACCGAGTGTTATTAGTAGTGTTGCACCGATAGTGATACCAGTATCGGACGGGGCCCCGATAATGCCCTGAAATGGTGGTATCGGTATCAGCCAGTACCAACAAATAGGGCAACAATACCATTTTGAGAGCCATAAGTTTATTCAACTATTGTCACCAATTCCAGATAGGCAATGAAAAGTTCTACTGGATTCACTTTGTATTAGATTTTTTCCTTCTTCACAAAGGTATGCAGCAGCTTGACAAAGCCATGATGGCAATTATTTTACATTATTATGGTATCGGTATCGGCCGATACTGCACAGCCAGGTATCGGGTATCGTATCAGGAAAAGGGCATCGGCGCAACACTAGTTATTAGTCCTAACAGATACCTGTGGGTTAGAATATAGTAACTTAATTCAAGTCAAAAAAGCTTCACCAAACCCAAACTTTCTGACAATATAAAAGAGGTAAGACCACTCAACTCGGTCAAAAGCCTTTTCAGCATCGAGAGAGATCAACGCTTCAGGATTGTTATGAGATGAGTCCTTGTGAATAACATTAAAAAGCCTCCTAATATTAGAAAAAGAATGTCTATTTTGAACAAACCCGGTCTGGTCTAAGTGAACTAATGTAGGCAGAACACACTCAGGATGCATAGCTAAAACTTTCGATAACAGTTTAAAGTCGACATTTAAAAGGCTTATCGGACGATAGGATGAACAACAAAGAGGATTGTGAAGCCACGTTGTCTGACGAAGTCACGTTCAAACTCGCGTTTCTGGTTTCAAACTCAAAAGATTTATTTTCTCCAAAAAATGCAAAATAAAACGGTACAAAAAATGAAAAATGCTTATAAACTAACTCTTTTAACTGATATCCATGTTCTTAATTCCTTAGACCTAAAACTGCGGTCAGAAAAGGTGAAGCTCCGTCACATCAAACACCCACTGGCTTGCTTCCTGAACGTGCCTGACGTGCCAGACCTTCCAACTCAAAAATTACCTACAACAAAGATCGCTATTGCCACCTAGAGACAACTAGTGGTACTACACATATTTCAATCTTGTCAATTCTGGCACTTACATATCCGGCCCCTAATTGTCTTGTAACTAAACAAACAATTACCATAAACACAAACTATGTGATTCCTAAAACATACTAACAGTAAACAATTTCTTACTTATCAGCTGAAAACAAATTTGTACAGTCTTATTAGTCTTTTTTTTTTTTTACAAAGTTTTCATGTCTGGAACTCTTTTGATCATGTTTCAAAATCGCATGTTCAAAGTTCAGTCTCTATTAATGTCCAATATGTCTTCGTAAACTCGAACAACATGGAGTCAAAGGTTACCAGCACATGACTCGCCGATGGAGATCAGTCTTTACCACTGTCTCATGCAGCAAACAATTTGCTACATATCAGCTTCCAGTAGGAGACACAGCTTGGTGACTGGTCTCAGGAGAAGATTCGTGCTGGTCTTCAATCGAACTTGACGAACTCTTCTCTTACTGTCTGAGATGGTCTCGACGACCCGACCCATGATCCAGGAACTTCTGGGAGCTGAATCATCAATCAGCAGCACAATGTCACCAACTGTAACATTACGCCTTGGGTGCAGCCACTTTTGCCTTTGCTGTAGTTCTGGCAAATACTCCTTGGTCCAGCGTTTCCAAAATAGCTCTGCCATGTACTGGACTTGGCGCCATCTGCGTCTGGAGTAGATATCCTTGGCATTGAAAATACCTGGAGGTATGATAGGTTTAGTCTTCATCAAAAGAAGATGGTTTGGGGTAATTGTCTCCAAGTCATTGGGATCATCCGACACTTTCGTGAGAGGGCGACTGTTGATGACAGCCTCAACCTCACACATAAGTGTTTGCAACCCCTCCTCATTCAAAGTCTGCTGCTTCACGACAGAATTCAGAATCTTTCGCACTGATCTTATCTGGCGTTCCCACACTCCACCATGATGGGACGCTGTTGATTGGGGATTAGCCTTCATTTTCTACTCACCTCCATTACTCTGGAAGATATCTCAAATGCATCTGGAGATCTGGGATGTCTTGACATTCAAATAATGGAGGTTTTAAAAGTGCCAATATTCAGCTTCAGTGTCCTGATCATGTTCGAAGTCTTATGTTTTTAGAGCATAAACTCCTGAACTGCCTGTCGCAGCTCACTGTTTACCTGTGCAAAGAAAGCACGTAAAAGAAGAATGTCTGAGGACTTCATGCATGAGTTTGCCGAGCTGAATGCGCTGGTTTTGGTTGCTTCCGAATCATGGGGGCGCTATTAGGATACACACTTTGCTCTAAAACGTTCTTGACCTCGAAAAGTAAATTCTGGATGCAACAAATTCTTCGTGGAGGCCATAGACCTCCATGAATGTCAGCAGACAACAGCAGGAGTCCGTATCAGTTTTGTTCAGCGAACATGTTTTTGTACTATTCCTTTAAAGATCCCTTAATGTTCCTTTTTGCCATTTCAGCTTCAATCTGTTCCTTATTCAACTCCTGAACTGCCTGTCGCAGCTCACGTTCTGCACCAATGAAGTTCGTGCCGTTGTCCGATCTGATCACTTTGACTTGACCTCTTCTAGCAACAAATCTTCGTAGGGCATGAATACAGGAGTCCGTATCAAGCGAACTTGCAACCTCGAGGTGCGGCCTAAACAGCACTCCGTATCTCTTCAATGTGGTGCGGCCTCTCTTGATCTCGAATGGGCCAAAATAATCAACACCTACATTGGTAAATGGCGGCTCGTCAGGCAAGACTCTGTCTTTTGGAAGGTCAGCCATAATCTGACTGCTTGCAGTTCCGTGCTGGCGTCTACAGATCACACACTGAGACAGCATGCTTCTTATGACGGCATGAGGCCTAGGAAGCCAATACTTTTCCCTTAGTTTCGACAGCACGTAATTGCGACCACTGTGTCCAACTTCCTTATGAACAGCTCTAAGGATAAGCGATGTAATGTGCATATCCTTTGACAAGATAGCCGGGTACTTCGACTCTTCAGGCATACTGGCTCTATTCAGTCTGCCACCCACTCTTATGATGTTGTCCTGCAAGACAGGTGACAACCTGTAGAGGGGGCTGCTCTTTGAGACCATTTTCTCTTTTTCCAATGCAGCTATTTCTCTAGAGAATGCACGCTGCTGGCTGATTCTAATAATCTCTGACTCAGCCTCTACGATGTCATCCAAGGACGGAGGACTGACACTCAAAGAAGCCTTCAATTCAGCCATCCTTCTTTCCACGGTCTCATTCTTTCCAAGACCATCACTTCCTGCTTTCAAGTCTGATGCAAACTGCTTTCGTTTTTGACTTAGAAGCTTCAGGGAGTTTTTAAGCTTGATCATCCATGCAACCGCTCTTCAGACGGTGCCAATCTGAATAATGATCAATGAACTTTAGGACTACGTCCTCTGCGTTCTCTGTGACCACTGTGAATACCACAGCTTCCTTCACTTCAGGATCTTTCACCAGAGACTGATTGAAACTTTCTGGAAAGGCAGGCCATGTGTCCTCAGTCCGCAGCAAGAATTCCGGCCCCGATAACCAGGAATTCGCCTTCAGGAAAGCTTCCACCGTGCAGCCTCTGGAGGCATGATCCGCTGGATTGTTGCAGGATTCCACATATCTCCATTGGCTTACTTTGGACCGTTCTCTGATTGTTGTAATCCTATTTGCAACAAACGTTCGAAATCTTGCTGATTCATTCTGGATGTACCTAAGGACCGTTGTACTATCTGTCCAGAACACAGATTCCTCTAACACAATATCCAGCTCAGCTCGAATCATGACGTCCATCTTTGCAGCTACAGTCGCTGCTGTGAGCTCTAGCCTGGGTATCGTGACTGGTTTTAAAGGCGCAACTCTTGCCTTTCCCATTATGAAAGACCACTGTTCTTCGTGCTTCTCATTTTTCAAAACCAGGTAAGTACAAGTGCCATAACCTCGCTCACTAGCATCGCTGAAATGATGCAGTCTGGCTTCTGTTGCTGCTCCAAAGTCATGTGTCTTAACACATCTCCTCACTTCCAGCTCTGACAACTTGTGCAGGTGAGTTATCCATTGTTCCCATTTCCTCACTAGGGGTTCTGGCATATCATCATCCCATCCATGTTTCCTCTCACACAATTCTTGCAATATGCCTTTCACTGGGAGGATTATGGGAGAGAGAATCCCTAGAGGATCGTAGATGGAACTAACCATAGACAACAAACCCCTTCTTGTGAGCACTTTCCTCTGAATAGTTACTTTGAACTTCAAAGCATCGGATTCAATGCACCACTGGACTCCTAGGGCCCTTTCTAGAGGAAGAGAGTCTTTGTCCAAATCCAAATTTCTGACACCTGAGGCCCTTTCCTCTTCTGGAACAGATGCCAGGACTTTGCGACTGTTAGAGGTCACCTTGGTTACTCTAAATCCGCCCAAAGCACACAGAGCTCTTACTTCCTGTATCAGTGCCACTGCTTCATCTTCAGATGCAACTGATCGCAGGCAGTCATCGACATAGAAGTGTCGCATCACTGTCTTGGATGCCTCTGCACTGAACTGATCTTGGAAGTGTTCAGCACATTGCCTGAGTGCATAGTTGGCACAACTTGGGGATGAGGTTGCCCCAAATAAGTGCACAACCATCCTATGTTCCTCCAATTCTTGTCTGTGGTCCCCCTGTGGCCACCACAGGAATCTCAAAAGATTCACGTCCTTGGCAGGGACCCGTACCTGATGGAACATGCCTTCTATATCTGACATGAAGGCTACTGGTTCTTGCCTGAACCTCATCAAAACACCAATCAATGAATTGGTTAGGTCTGGCCCTTGAAGTAGCTGTGAGTTCAGAGAAATTCCCTGGAACTTGGCTGCACAATCAAATACTACCCTTATCTTATGCTTGGTAGGGTGGTAGACCCCGTGATGTGGGATGTACCACGTCCTTGCTGCATTTTCCCTTTTGTGCACCTCGTCTTCTGGAATTTTCTCTGCATAGCCCTTCTCAAGCATGTCACTCATGAACTTGACATAATCCTGACAGAACTGCTCATTCCTCTTTAACTTCCTTCGCAGATGCTCTGCCCTTTGCACAGCCATCATGCGATTGTTAGGAAACTTTGCATCCACCGCTTTCAGGGGAAGACCAATATTGAAGTGTCCGTCGATCAATTGTGCTGACTTAGACACCGAATCCATGAATCGTCTGTCTTCTACAGACATTTCGATTTTCTCTGCTTGCTGAGCTTCAGGAAAGTCAAGTTTAATCTGGCGATGAATGAGATCATCGAGACATGCCACAGAAACTCTGTTCACTGATACTTGTGGCCATTTCTCATCTTTCTGCTTATGGTTTTCCTTCTGCAGAGGGCCATTTACAACCCACCCCAGGACGGTTCTCGTAGCATAAGGCCCATTACCCGTGCTATTAACAACCTTCCAGGGCTCCAAAGCCTTTGGCACATTGGTTCCTATTAATAATCCCACACCAGCCTCAATATCCTGGATACGGATTTCCTTCAGGTGTGGCCATTTATCCACATCTTCTTGTCTCGGAATGCAGTCTTCCTTGACAGGAATCTCCCTTTGTGAATACACCTGGGGAAGTGACACATAAGAATCACCTTCCAATCCACAAATCTCCAATCCTGTGACAACCTGTGTGCTAACAGGTCTTTCTTGTCCCATTGTGCGCAGTAAGATGTTGGTCTTTCTTCCAGTCACATTGAGATCACGCATCAAGTCTTCAGAACAGAAACAAGCTGAACTGCCTGAATCTAAAAATGCGTAGGTCTGCACAACATGTGTTCCTTTCTCAGACTTAACTTTCACTGGAACCACAGCTAGAGCACATTTTGCATCCCCGGCCCCAGTGCAAACACAAGTTTCCTCATCCAATGATGGTGGACTGCTGTCAGTCGCCGTCTTGTTATACTCGGTTTGGCCAGTAGGCTTCCTAGCTATGTGCAGAATAGTAGGATGTTTCAATGAGCACTTCTTGCATGTTAGTCTCTGCTCACAAATTTTGCTCAGATGCCCAGATGACAGGCAACCAAAGCATAAACCTTTGGACCTCAGAAAGTTCAGCCTCTCTTTGTGAGGTTTCTGCACAATTGACTTGCAAAATTCTAGCTTGTGTTCTTTCTGACAGAAATTACATTTATCAATGGAGGAGCTCAAGACCTTTGCCTTGCTTGTTGACTGTTTAGCTTCAGTCATGGATTCAGCACTGGTTACAAATGTGCTTTTCTTTTCTTTGTACCTTTGTGGGTTGCTAGGTTTTGTGATGCATTTGTCCTTTGAACTCACAGGCTCTTGAATGTTGCCAAATAATGGATCAGTAGCTATTCGTGCCTGTCTCTCCACAAAATACACCAAATCTTCAAACCTAGCTCTGACACCAGTCTTCTCTTGGATGTCACACGCGAATCCCCTCCATCTTTCTCTGAACCTGAAAGGTAGTTTTGCAATTATTGCACGCATGTTAGTTGGACTGTCCATTTCTTCTTTAAACTCAATTCCTTCCACTGTATTAAGGCAGCTTGTGAGGAAAACAGCCAATTCTGTCAATGATGCTCCATCTTCTGATTTCAAGACAGGCCATTTCAAAGCCTTCTCCACATACGCCATAGCAATGGTGTATTCGTTGCCATAATGCTGTTGCAATAGCCTTTTGGCCTCTTTGTACCCAAATTCAGGATGCATGTGCTGGCAACTTCGCACAAGCACTTTAGGTTGACCGCTTGTGTACTGCTCCAGAAAGTATAAACGATCTTTACTACTGGAGGTTCTGTCCTCAATTCCATGTTCAAAAGCTTTAGAGAAAAATCTGTATTCAGTTGGGTCACCACTAAAAACAGGAATGTCCACTGATGGTAAGCATGACAACCTTTGCTGTTTCACAAGCAGCTCAGTGATATCATTCTGATGCTTCATAACCTCAAGCAGGTTTCTAATCTGCATGTTGTCACGTCGTCGTTCACCAACATGAGCACCACTGTCGGCGCGTGAGTGTGAGGAAGATGAAACATTGCTGTGTGTGTTTTGCCTTCTACTCACATAGTATTGTTGCCTTGGCTGAGGAGGCTGCCTTTCTGGTCGCTGTATAGGAAAAGCGACATCATCTTCCTCACCTTCATCTTCAGGATATGCAAATTCAGCACGCAGATTTCTCACCTCAGGAGGCCTCACTTGTTCCTGCTCTTGCATATCAGACTCATGCAAACCAAGCACTTGAATTTTAGCATTCGCTGCATCAATAGCTGTCTGCAATTCCAGTTTCTCTTTCTTTGCTTGTAGTAGAGCCAATTCTCTGTCAATTTCTTGTTTTTGTTTCAATGCACTAGCCTGTGCAATCAAAGCTGCTCTTTCAGCCTCGTACTTATATCTTGTGGCAGAAGCAGTTGAAGACACAACTGAAGCTGCTCTGTTATGGAGAGATGCCCCCAACTTGTGTGGAAAACTGACCATCGAAGCACTATCTGCAGGGCTTACTTCATCATCATACTGTCTTGCTTCTTTAGCCTGCTCAGCAGCTGCTTTTAACCATCCCTCAACATCCTCCACAAAACCATTAAGATGTTTGGTTCTAGATTCATACCAGCTTTTCTGGTCTTTGATCAAATCCTCTTCCGACATACATTCTTTTGCTGTATCATTCAGACTGCAAAATTGCACGTACACCTCTGTAAACTCTGTTGATAGTTTCTGGGAAACTGTACCAGCATTATTTACATCTTCCATTAGAGCATCCATATCCTTCATTATTCGACAGAGATGTGCAAACTTGGATTTCCTTTCAGCCAATGTCATGCTAAGCTTTTGTTCCATGCCTTTAGAAGTCAGCCTTACTGTCCTCTTAGAACGCACAACAGCATCACTTTGTTCATGCATTTTGAATCTTCAAATATCCCTCTTTTCCACAAGCACAATTCCAATAATCGTCATATGTGGTAATTTTCCTTACGAGAGCTTTCCAAATTCCTCAGAACAAGCATTAGCTTACAGCACTAATATGCAAATTTAGCTGAGTGTGGCTAACTCCTTTTGCAAATCCAGACGCATTTCTTACTTGTTCCTTCGAACGGAGATCCAAACTTGAGGTCAATACTTGCTTGTAGATGACTGAATCCACTCTTCAGGAAATCCACTGGGTTTCTTAATCCATTTGGAGCTCTTTTCTGACTATTGTGAAGCCACGTTGTCTGACGAAGTCACGTTCCAACTCGCGTTTCTGGTTTCAAACTCAAAAGATTTATTTTCTCCAAAAAATGCAAAATAAAACGGTACAAAAAATGAAAAATGCTTATAAACTAACTCTTTTAACTGATATCCATGTTCTTAATTCCTTAGACCTAAAACTGCGGTCAGAAAAGGTGAAGCTCCGTCACATCAAACACCCACTGGCTTGCTTCCTGAACGTGCCTGACGTGCCAGACCTTCCAACTCAGAAATTACCTACAACAAAGATCGCTATTGCCACCTAGAGACAACTAGTGGTACTACACATATTTCAATCTTGTAACCTGAGCCACTCTAACTATAAGCTTTATCAAAAAGGAAAGTTTTAAGCCTAGCCTTAAAAGTAGACAGGGTGTCTGCCTCACGGACTAAAACTGGTAGTTGGTTCCACAGGAGAGGAGCCTGATAACTAAAAGATCTGCCTCCCATTCTACTTTTAGAAATTCTAGGAACCACTAGTAAACCTGCAGATTGAGAGTGAAGTGCTCTGTTAGGAACATAAGGAACAATCAGATCTCTGATATCAGATGGAGCTTGGCCATTTAAGGCTTTATATGTGAGAAGGAGGATTTTAAATTCTATTCTGGATTTAACAGGAAGCCAATGAAGAGAAGCCAGGATAGGCGAGATATGATCTCTCTTTTTAATTTTCATTAGAACTCTGGCTGCAGCATTTTGGATCAGCTGAAGGCTTTTAACTACAGTTTGTGGACTTCCTGATAGTAAAGAATTACAATAGTCCAGCCTTGAAGTAACAAATGCATGGACTAGTTTCTCAGCATCACCCCTGGACAGGAGATTTCTAATTTTTGCAATGTTCCTCAGATGAAAGAAGGAAATTCTAGAAACCTCTTTGATATGGGATTTAAATGACAGGTCCTGATCAAAAATAACACCAAGATTTTTTACTTTATTATCTGAAATCAGTTTAATCCCATCCAAATGAAGTGACTGACTAATCAGCTTCTTTTTCAGAGACTCTGGTCCAAAGACTATAACTTCTGTTTTGTCTGCATTCAGAAGCAGAAAGTTAAGAGTCATCCAGGTTTTTATGTCTTCAAGACATGCCTGTAATCTATGTAATGGGTTAGCTTCATCTGGATTTATAGACAGATATAGCTGGGTATCATCAGCATAACAGTGGAAATTAATCCCATGCTGTCTAATAACTCTACCAATTGGGAGCATGTATAAAGTAAAGAGAATTGGTCCTAGCACTGATCCCTGTGGTACTCCACAGGTAACCTTTGAGCATGTTGAAGATCTATCATTAACATGAACAAACTGAATTCGATCAGATAGATCAGATTTAAACCAGTCTAGAGCTGTTCCTTTAATTCCAACAAAATATTCAAGTCTTTCTAAAAGAATATTATGGTCAACTGTATCAAATGCAGCACTAAGATCTAACAGGACGAGCACAGATACAAGTCCATTATCTGAGGCCATGAGAATATCATTAGTGACTTTCACCAGAGCTGTTTCAGTGCTATGATGAGCTCTAAAGCCAGACTGAAACTCTTCAAAAAGTTCATTATGGTGGAAGTGATCGCAAACTTGTTTGGCAACTACTTTCTCAAGAATTTTGGATAAGAAAGGAAGATTGGATATAGGTCTATAATTGACCAAGTCATCTGGGTCAAGAGACGGTTTCTTAAGCAGAGGTTTAATTACAGCAACCTTAAAAGCTTTAGGTACATATCCCTGTAACAGAGATAGATTAATCACATCTAAAATGGAGGAGGAGATCAAAGGGAATACCTCCTTAAATAACCTGGTTGGAACTGGATCTAACATACAAGTTGAAGGCTTAGATGAAGACAATAATTTTGCTAATTCAGAGAGTTCAACTGGATCAAAGCAGTCTAAACCCGGTTCAGATTCCATGACTACCTCAGGTACAATCGCGGATAGAGGAGTGCTTATGATCTTATTTTTAATAAGATCAATCTTATTTATAAAGAATCCCATAAAATCATTGCTGCTAAGAGCAGGTGGAATGGACGGTTCAACAGAGCTATGGCTCTGGGTGAGTTTGGCAACTGTATTAAAAAGAAATCTAGGATTATTCTTATTCTCCTCTATTAATGAGGAGAAGTATGCTGCTCTTGCTTTACAAAGGGTCCTCTTATACAGCAGTAAACCATTTTTCCAGACTAGGAAGGACTCTCGCAGGCCTGTGGAGCGATATTTTCTCTCCAGTTTCCTAGCATTTTGCTTCAAAGTACGCAGCTCTGCATTAAACCAAGGAGCAAGCTTTCTATTTTTAACGGTTTTCATTTTCAAAGGAGCTGCGTTGTCTAAGGCAGTACGCAGAGAACTAGCAACCCCATCAACAAAATCATCAACCTGTGAAGGGGAATAAGCTAAGCTTTTGCACTCTGCAGCACTGCTCAGCGACACAGAGGAGAGAGAAAGTGAAGCAGATTCTTTAAAATTTATAACTGCACTATCTGATAAAGATCTACTAAAATTGAACCTTCTTTTGGGGGAGGAGAACTCTGTTAAAGTAATCCTGAAGGTTATTAGAAAGTGGTCAGAGAGGACAGGGTTGTGAGGAAATACTATTATTTCTTCACATTCTATGCCGTATGTCAGCACAAGATCCAAAGTATGAAGATGAGAATGTGTGGGACTATTCACATTTTGAACAAAGCCAATAGTGTCTAAGATAGCATTAAAGGCTGCTCTTAAGCTATCGCCTTCAATGTCATAATATATCTGACGAAATTGTTTTTATAAGCATTTTTATTAAAGAATCATAAATGCAACGATAAACATATTTAATTAATTTTAGTGCCAATTAAGGCCTTGATTAAAAAAAATTATGAATTGTAATTATTTTTAATGATCCGCGGAAACCCTGGTTCATCTGGCGCATGCCCTCTACGATCTCCAAGGAACTCAGAGCGGAGGGGACGGAGCAACAGCGGCGGCTGTAGGCTTTGCTTTGCGCAGGCGGTCTGGAGCGCAGCGGGGCGGAGCGGAGCGGAGCGCAGACGGAGTATGTGGGATTTCGGGGTTAAGCGTCAACACTAATCTCTTAGTGCTACGTCAACACAGGCTAATCTAACTAGCTTAAAACAGTGCTAACTAGCTTAAAACAGTATCTCATGTCACGTTCATCAATAGTAAATTATTTACTCAAAACCATTTAACTTCGAGATGGAAAACTGACCAAACACAACAGCAAACGTTTTTAAAGGTAAACAAATAAGAAAATTCAGGTATTACCTGAAAACAGTTTGAAAGAATGAAAGAAGCTCAGACACGATGCTTCCATTCAGGCAGACACAGCAGAAATGAGACATCGTGGCTAATAGCTCCCCCTTCAGTCCTAAGAAGGCATGACTAATCAATCACAGGATCATCTCTCAGCGAGATTTAGCCCGTAGAACAAAGATCAGAAAAACATATGTATCAGATTCAATTGTTCAATGTGTCAAAATGGCTACTTCCAGCAGGATAATGCGCCATATTATAAAGTGAATCATCTCAGACTCATTTCTTGAAACTTTTCCACTTAAGTAATTGTGAATTGAGCATATTGACAGACAACATTTTATTTTTTATCTTAAATGCAATTTTTTTTTAAAATAATTACTGCTCTAAAATGTATTGCTCTGTCGGCTAAAGATCTGTTTTGGTCTCTATACTTTAATTAAATAAATAAATTCAAGCTAAAATGTAAGAGTCTATACTGAGCCTGATCTCTTTGTATCAGAGATTTTCTTACCTTTTAGAAAATGTCACTTGGAGTAAAACTCCCCCTGCAACCTCCTGGTTTGCATTTGTATAGCCTACACCATGTTCATTTACATGTTAAAGCCTCCCCTAGAATTCCATGGAGGGAGTGGGGCATGTGCGGGGAGGAACACTGCCTAAGAGAGTCCATCACGCCAATTTCTGACAATTTACGGAAGTTTTCGGCGAAGCCTGCAAATTGCCGTAAACCGCCGCTAACCTGAAGTTCCACGCATAATCTACAGTGCCGCATATTGACGAAAATCACACTTTTCATGCAGTGTTGTGAGCGGATCCACAGCGTGGTAAACAAGCTTCAGACCGAACACCCCTGCGCTCTCCTGCTCATCACAGGAGATTTCAACCATGCCCCTCTCCGCTCCACTCTCCCCATGCTCACACAATACGTCACATGCGCAACCAGGAACAATAAAACGCTGGACCTTTTTTATGGTAAATGGCATGTACTTATATAGCGCCTTTATTCAAGTTAGGAGACTTGACCAAAGCGCTTTACACTACATTCATTCACCCATTCACGCACACACTCACACACATCCTTAACATTTATGCAAATGTTAAGGATGCATACACCTCCACCCCCCCTCCCCCTGCTGGGTCGTTCAGATCACAACCTTGTCTACCTGCCCCCCATTACATTCCACTGGTTAGAAGGACAATAGCACAGAAGAAGTCAGTGAAAGTTTGGTTGGATGACGCCACTGAGAAGCTGAGGGATTGTTTCAGCACCACAGACTGGAGCATGTTCCAATGGTGAGGACATCACTGAATGCATCACTGACTACATGACCTTCTGTGTGGAGAGTTGAGTACACCAAGTTTGCAGATGAGTTAAACAGCTTATTCACCCGGTTTGACTCACCTCACACTGGTCCCCTCCCTGCCCTCAACTCTCCACACACCTCCAACCACCAGCCCCCCAGAGACCTTTCCCCCCACCGCCGCCACTCCCACCAACCCCTGACCCATCCACACCTCCAGTCGTGCCTTCCTCCCCCCTCACAGTAACACCAATGCAGGTTGCTGCGAGTTCCACCCTACCGAGGCCCAACATCGGAGTAGATGACGCCATCATCTACCTACTGCAGCGGGCGCTCACTCACCTGGAGATCACTGGGAGCGCTGTGAGAGTCATGTTCTTTGACTTCTCCAGCGCTTTCAACACCATCAGCGGAGCTTTGCACGAGGGGAAGCTGGAGAGACGCTGGGGTGGACAAGCACCTAGCTGACTGGACCACCAACTACCTCACTGACGAGTCCTCGAGCTACATCGCGGCTGCCACGGTTATGCCAGATCCAGAGGTGGCACTCTGCACACACCGGTGGGCCACCCAGGGCACCTTCCTGTCTCCTTTTCTTTTCACCCTCGGACACCTCGGACTTCACCTACAACACGGACAAGCACCCCACCTCCAGAAGCTCTCTGATGAGCTCGGCCATTTGTGGGCTAGCATGTCTGAGGGGAAAGAGCTGGGAATACCGGTCGGTAAATAAAATGGACTTTGTGGGGACCATCACTGTCTCTGAAATTTCAACAGTAAGACCAAGGAGATGGTGATCGATGGGCAGGAGAAGACCACCACCCCATCCCCTCGTGAACATCCAGGGGACAGGACATAGAAACTGTGGCCCCAGAGGTTCAAATACCTCCAAGGTTCACGTCAATAATAAACTGGACCTGGACTCATAACACTGACGCACTGTATAAAAAGGGCCAGAGCCACCTCCTTTGGAGTCGAAGCAGGCCCCTCCTTAAAATCTTTTTCACCGACTCTGGCGGGTGGCCTCAGCCCTCCTCTCACGCTGTTGTCTGCTGGGCGGCTGGCAGCTCAGAGCGAGATAGAAAGACTTTCCAATAAGCTGGTGGAGAAGGTCAAACACAATGCCTGGGCTGCGCTCAAATATCTTGCACCTCCTGATAATAATAAGTACATTGTTATACTATTTTTGTTGTTTTTTATTATTATTATTATCATTATTATTATCTAGCTGGTAAAATTTTTCAGTTCAGGCTGTAAAAGGCCTGTCTGCTAGTTTAGAGAATTATCTACTTATTTATTTGAATATTTAACAAAAAGTAAATTATAAGATTAAACTGCTCTATTCGCACTCCTTGTAAAGATCTTTGTTTTACTTTTTATATTTTATCATCCCTATTTTTATCTTAAGATGTATACTCCCATTGAATTCTACCATTTTACATTGCGCTTGCCTTATAGCCACAGTGTTTTAAAATATTTTTTATAATTCAATTTACCCTATTCCATATTATATGTGTCAAATATTGCACGATTGTACCATCAAAAATTCCTAGTTTGTGAATTCCTTCACTGACAATGTCAATAAACCTGATTCTGATTGTGTTTCTGAAAAAAACTGCTGTGAAACATTTTGTTTCTAGTGTTTCTTTTTCTATATTTCAGATTAAGCTTGGTTGGTGCAAAGAAAAATCTAAATAAAATCGAAATATTGGTTGAACATAAATGCAGTTTCTATTTTTGGCAAAATTGTTCAGCCCAAGTTGAGGTTTTTCTTTAACTGTAATGACATAGAAGATTCCTTGATGACTTGCAGAGCACATAATTTTCCCTTCTCCTTTTCTCCTGTATTTATGTGAATAATTAATTGCTGTATTTTTATTTGCAGTTTACAGTTAAAATGCAACTAAAAAGTTAAATTAGTCAACACACCTAGAAATAGAGTAAAATTTGTGTCACTATTGTTCTTTAAAAAAAAAAGCACATTGTTTAGATTTGAATTTAAAAAAAAAAAGTTATCCAGAAATGAATAAAAAGAAAAACCCTTTAATCCAAAAAAATATATGTAATATATTACAACAACATATTTATTGGTCATTGTTTTCGTCAAGAGTGAGCACTTTTTTAACCAGGCTTAAAATAGAATGATCTGTGAATATTTAGCGATTTCAAAAGAATGCAATTGATTAAACTCAATCTGAAAAACAAAAATGAAACACAAAACTTGTGAAAATGCAAAATCTGCAAATGAATTGTCTTGACAAATAAAAACATTTGAAGAATATAAAAACTGTAAAATAAAAGGAAATAAAATATGACTAAAAAGGATTCACAAAAAACTGTATTTGAAATATTAAAAAATTAAATATAAAAATGTTAAAATATTGCAGTATTGCATCAGCAAGATGTTTCAAGACTGTTCAGCAGAGGGGTAGGGGGTGCGGTGGATAGAACAAAGCATGGTACAAAACGCGGGAATGGTGCCTGCTGCTCTTTTAAGTAGCATGAGGCAGCATGAATGAGCTCAAAGAGGAGAGTGTTCATGCACCTATAACAGGTAACCTCCCCGTTACTGACGCATGATATGATAACTACATCATTTAATTATCATGTGACAGCTGAACACTGTGAAGTCACGCGGTCGCCTTTCTAAAGTTCATACAGAAGTAAATGTTGGTATCATGCACATCCCAGATAGTGAGGACTGGATACTGGATGAAAATGAAGGTTAAAAGAAGAATGCCCGAAACGTCACGCCATTAAAAAAATAGATACTCGCGGGTGTGGATTTCTTCTTTTCATTTGCATTTCTAAACTTTACCATGGACCAATTTTGCATTAATGACTGAAACGATGGTGACAAAATTAAGACCCACTGATGAAAGAAAAGAGGCCTGATGAGACCGATTCATTCAGAGTCGCTGAGGACGTTTTTATAACCTAGAAATTATCCAGTTTACATCCATGAGCACGCGACCGATCGAATGGACGGATGATCCACGGACCTTTATTGATTCACGGCAGAGCTCCCAAGTGCCACCTGGTGGTTGTCCGGGTACATTGCAGTTCTTTTTGAAATAAAAAAAAAACTGGCCTCAGGAAATACATTGTGATTCACGCAGGAATCACGCAGGAATCACACAGGAAACCGTCCATTTTCAACCAGTACCCACTGTAGCTGTGTGTTAGAATAACAAATGAAACAGTGAATCGAACTCTTATCATGGTCAAACAGTTAATTCTGCACATACATGGAATAAATTCACCACAACCTCCCTTCAAAATATAAGAGTTTATTAACAAACCTCATTCAGCTCCAAGTGAAGCATATTTAAGTTAAAAACTCTTGACTAAAGACTAGTGAAACTCAACTGAACTAAACTACTATGTACAAAGAGGAAAGAAAAACATGGTTGCAAAACATCATCAATGAGATGAAGCAATGATATCACAGTTTATGATGGTTTTTTGTGAGAAACAAATTTTATTTTGAAGGATTTAGGATGTGATCACATTAGCTTTTAACTAATTTAGAGCAATTTGATTGTTTTTAAACAACCTCTTACCAAATCCATGAAGTTAATAACACATTATTTTGACAAATAATGTTTTATTAAATTATTTGCTTAATCAGGAAACAGAAACCTTTAGTTAAATGATTCTTTGCCCTCTTTGAAATAGCTAGCGGAGAATAGACATGAGGATTCATTTAAATTACTTTTGGTCATAATTTTGTAATCAAAATGTGATGAGCATATGAGAAAACACATGAACATTAACGTTATATGAGTGTTTAAACTCATTTTCAGGAGACTTTTCACTCCAGTCCGGCTGTGTAAGTTCTGAAACTCAGAGAAATGTGTTGCAAACCCTCTTGTTTTTCAGCAGTTCGGTTCTGAAATGTCAACCATCATGAATTATCCTGGGTCATTCTGGAGATCTAGGCCATGGTGTTGTTATCTTCCAATGTGAACCCCTGGGCAGCTTCATGGAAACAGAGAGAAATCCTTGGTGCTTGGGTTTTTTTCTGCTCTCAGCTCCGTGGGGGGGCCACCGCTTTGGGAGATTTCCTGCGGAGTTTGCTGGGCTGAGAGGGGATTGCAGAGCAGAGAAGAGAGGTCTCACAGCTGGTTTATGAGCAAAACTGCATCCTCTTCTACAGTGATCATGTCCTTTTTGTAAACATCAGTCTTTGTACTGAAATATTCTTTCTGTCATGATTTGAGGACATTAAGATCTAAAGAGAAGCATCATCTACTGATCAGATCCCATATTTCAGTGAAAGGGTGGAGTCAGAGTAAAAATATATGCATGCCCAGGAGAAGGACAGGGTCACTCCAGTGGCTGGAAGTTGGCTGTCATTTGGCCGGTGTTTGAATGAGAAGGGCCATTTTGAATGGTATTTCCCAACATATTTTTGTCCTACTTTGATCCTTTTTACTATGTGTAACCACAGCAACCATAGAAATATTTTTTTTTTTACACCCAGGAGCAAATCTTTAACATCTATAAAACTGAAGTAATACTTTAACTACTTCTGCATGTACCTGCTGAGTTAAAAAGGAGGCACCGATGATGCTTAGCAGTAGCAAAGAGAAGAGAGAGGAACAAGATATTTAAGCCATCTCTTTCATCAATCATCATGCGCAACATGTGAGATCTTTAGGAAACTAGTAAGAAGAACTCCAAGCTATAGCAAGGACCCAGCCAGAATATCAGCAATGCAGCATTATGTCTTTTACTGAAAAATTGTTTCAGGATCGCATCTTAGACTCCATTGCCCCTCTGCCAGGCACTCTGGCCATACTAGCAGACAGAGATTTAAATTAGACTGGGAAATTCAAAGGAGGTGGGTTGGCAGTGTTTGTGAACAACAGGTGGTGTCATCCAGGTCACTGTCAAGATTTGTCACTGCAGCCCAGACATAGAACTGTTGGCAGTTGGTTTTTGGCCATATTATTTGCCCAGAGAGTTCAGCAGTGTTCTGTTAGTAACTGTTTATATTTCACCTTCTGCTGTTGCCATGCCGTATATGATGCAATCAGTAGTGTTGTTGCTAAGCTACAGACACAACAGCCAAATGCATTTTTGGCAATAACTGGTAACTTTAATCACATCCCACTCTCTGCTACATTGCCAACGTTCCAACAGTTTGTCAGCTGTTGTACCAGAGAGAACAAAACAAAACTGTTTTGTGCAAATGCCAAAGACTCCTACATCTCTGAAGTAAGGCCTCCTCTTGGGGAAATCAGATCACAATCTGTTTTTTCTCTGCTGGAATTGTAAGCCACTTTATAAGAGAAAACCTGCATTAAAAAGAACTGTTAGGAGATGGTCAAATGAAGCTGAAGAAGGCCTGCTAGGTTGTTTTGAGGCTACAGACTGGGATGCACTGTGTCAGCAACATGAAAGTGAGTGACTGACAGCACAGACTTCTGTATAGATAACACCATCCATATCAGAACAGTGACATGCTTCACATATAAAACCATGGATTGCAAGTGATCTGAATAAATTGCTCTACAAGAAAAAGCAAGCCTTTAAGAAGAGAGAAAGTGATTATACAATGAGGAGTATTCTGCTTTTATTCTCACATATTTAATGGCTCTAATTTTGATTTTTTTATTTATTTCAAGACTCCGATCTGGATGATTTTTACCTATTAGACTTTGATTTGTGTAAGCACGATAAATGAAAGAAATTAAAAACAGATCTTGGAAAACAAATCTTCTCTGTGCTATTTTTTTAATTTATTTTTTTTTTTCCAGATGCAAAGAGGTTGTCTCTCTCCAGACAGACCCGAGGGGGGAGATGAGCGCTGCTAGTAAAGTAGCTGTAGAAGCACTGCACAAAAGCAAAGGAAAACCATGGAATTCAATGCAATTCAAAGCAAGGACATTCACAGGGACATGCAAAAGCAAAGACAACACTGAACAATGGGACACAAAGCATGCCACAAATATGGAAAACCACCACCTTATCCTGCTATTCAGTGTTCTGCACCGATCACTGAATGCCACAGCTGCGGCAAAAGAGGACACTATGGCAAGGTATGTCCACTCGCCAGCACTGTGAATGAGCTTGACCAGGACATAGATGGACTGTTTTTAGGTGAGGTGTCCTCTGGTGAAGATCCGTGGATGGCTGAATTAGGCTTAAAGGACAGCAAAGTAACTTTTAAAATAGACACGGGCACCAATTTAACAGCCATACCAGACCAGGCCTACAAAAGTGTCATGTACGATGCCAAGATTACAGCAGCCCTCAAAGAGCGGTATGGTCCAGGTGGCTCTAAGCTGAATGTGCTAGGGTCAGTCAATGAAACACTCACCTACAAGAACAGGAGCATCACAGAGAGGATCTACATCGTCAGAGACCTACACGTCGGGCTACTGAGCAGGCCAGCTTCAGTGAGGCTCAAACTGGTTGCTCGGATAGACATGATCGACCAGGAGACGGTGAGGACGACGTACCCAAAACTCTGCGATGGACTGGGGCTGGTGCAGAAGCAAACTGAACTGAACCATACTAGACACAACCGAACCAAGCTAACTGCAGACCAGTTCTAGAGGTGGGCTCGGCTCGGTTTTTCCCTGGCTCAGGTTCTCTGATAACAAGAGCGCATGAGCAGAAAGCGTCATCTCCGTCTGGCCACACATCCCAGTTCACACTCCATTCCAGTAGTTGGCGGTAATGCCCCTCTGAAAGTTGCTTAACCCACCAACACAAAACAGAAGAAGAAGAACAACTAAGTTAAGCTGACTTTCTCAAGTAACTCCACGAAAGGTTGCCGTCTTCGCCTGAAACTCCGCAAACACCGAAGTACAGCAATAGTAATCAAGGATAACTTTCTGAATGTGCCATTTTGATTTGCTTGATTCCCTCCTTCTTCGTCTTCTTCTTGTGTTTTATGGCTGTTGACAAACAACTTTTGGTGCATTACCGCCACCAACTGCTTGATTTCCTCCTTCAATACAGGCAGTAATACCACAGATCGTCACTAGGAGGCGAGGAGTCGAGGAACCGAGATAGCATGATGTGTAAACGGTCGTAGGAACCAAGCTCGGCCTGGTTAACTGAATCAAGCTTGGACTGGTCTCGGCATGGATCGGTTTTTCAAGGGTAGTGTAAATGGGGTATGATACTGGTTGCTTGGATGGACATGATCGACCAAGAGACGGTGAGCATGACATACCCGAAATTCTGCGATGAATTGGGGCTGATCCAGAAGCCCTATATCATCAAACTCAAGCCAGATGCCAAACCCTTCTCTCTCAAAGTCCCAAGGCGAGTACCACTGCCACTCATGGGCAAGGCGAAGCGGGAGCCGAGGAGGATGGAGAGCCTGGGCATCATCAGCTTCATCAAGGCACCAACCGAGTGGTGTTGCAGCATGGTGGTGGCTCCCAAGAAAAACAATGAGGTGAGGATATGTGTGGACATGTCACCAGTAAACGAGTCAGTATGCAGGGAAAAGTTAATCCTGCCATCTATTAAACACACCCTCGGCATGCTGACGGGGGCCAAGTACCTCACTAAACTTGACGCCAACATGGGCTTTAAGCAGATACCACTTTCAAAGGACTCAGCTCTGTACACTACCTTCATCATGCCATTCGGGCGGTAGACTTCAACAGGCTACCCTTCGGGATCAGCTCTGCATCGGAGCACTTCCAGAACAGGATGACATCAGAGGTCACGGCAGGCCTGGAAGGTGTTGTCTGCCAGGTCAACAACATCATCATCTGGGGGGACACGAAGTAGCAGCACAACAGCAGAGTGCATGCAGTCCTGGATTGGGCAGAGAAGGCAGGTGTGACGCTGAACATGGCCAAGTATGAGTTTGAGAGACAAGAGGTAAAGTTCCTGGGACACATCATCTTAGACAAAACACAGGCAGTCCAAGACATGAGAGAGCCGATGAACATCAGCGAGCTTCACAGCTTTCTGGAGTGGTGAACCAGCTTGGGAAGTTCATCCCCAACCTCTCTGCAAAAAAGACAAGCCACTGAGAGCCCTGCTCTCAAAGAAGAACATGTGGTGATGGGGGCACATTCAGCAACATACTTTCTGCAACCTCAAGCTTGAACTCTCCTCCACCAGCTGTATGACCCAAACAGCCCACGTAAGATTTCAGCTGACACTTCATCTTACAGCTGGGAGCTGTGCTGCTGCAGAAAAAGGACGAAGGTACTTTTTATCAGTTTGATTAAACGGTATAATTCAACATGGAAAAAACAGAAAAACGGCCGTTTTCTCCTTTTTCTCCTCAGAAAACGATTCGTTTTCCCGTTTTGTGGTTTCTGCACATAAAACCAAAATCCATTAAACGGCTCGATTTAGTTTTTTTCATTTCCGCCCCCAAAACGGAAACACCAGTCAATTTTCGGTTTCAGAAGTGGGCGTGGCTTTCAAGCCCGCCGGTCCGGTGCCCTTCAAAATAAAGGCATGGCATGGAGAAACTTTAGTTGTATTTCCTGCCCTCATCGTAGCTTTTGCTTGTGTTCGAAATTAAAGCAGGTCTTATACATATATAAATATATACATATATTTAGATGTAGGGCTGGGCGATATAGAAAAAAAGCTTATCGATAAAAAAAATATTGATCGATATCGATAATTATTGAAAAAATTTGAAACCATATTTTATGTGCAGCTCTGCCTGGACTTTTTTATGATATTGCTAAATGATTTAATTTTAATAAAAGAAGACAAACACAGAGTTCCAATTAACTCTTTATTTAACCAAGTTTAATCATAACAGAATTGTTTAAACAAAAATAACTTAAAAGACCTGAGTTATGTTATTAAATTAAAGAAAAATAAATTAAGAGACCTGAGTTATGTTATTAAATTAAGAATAATTGCGACCCGCGAGGTGCCATTTCGAATAATGAGCCGCAAAGAAACCGTGCGAACAGAAAGTGAATAAAATATAAAAAATAACAAAAATAGAATGATTAAAAATGTACTTTTTCTCTTCAGAACCAGACTAGGCCAACAAATCACCAACAAACACAAACCAAACAAAACAAAGAGTAGGGGATCATTTCACATGTTGTTCAACCTCAAACCGTTAGCGGGCGAAGGCTCACTTTATGAGGTTTTAAGGCAGCCCTGCTGCATGTCACAACATTCCCACCAGAACTGAAAACCGGTTCCGGCGGTGAGCTGGCGGCTGGGATACATGTGGGCACTTTTTAGCAAGTAGGCTTAGTCTTGGAAATAGATGCTCAAGCTTGTCCTTCCACCAGTGTAGCTGTTCATCTCGAAATCGGTATCCGAAATCTAAATATCTCCACCTTCGCCAATTTTTGCGATACGGAAGTGGTATACCGTTTCAGCAAGTTCCCAACCATTTCCCCGCTTTCGTTTTTCCAGTTGGTGTCTCCACCGCCTTCTCAAAATTCCCATGCTGACACCAGACCCCGGGAAATAGAGGCGGTGGGGATTCTGGGATATAGAGGGAGCGTTAACAGTTCTTGAAAATAATGTTTATATTGAACAAAATACCTACGCGAAAAGGGATTTTAGGTATATATGCTTTGAAAGCAAAATGATTTAACAACTATATAACTTCCATCAGCTGAAGAAAGCAATCCTTACCAACCCACTTTGAATCCGTAAGGGGAACTTGGCCAGCATCCATGATTCTCCAGACGCGACTGCCTGTTTATATTTCCAGCCGCCTCTGCCAGTCCTTCTTTGCCAGCCAAATCAACAACCAGGCGTGCTCGCTGCCAAGAGCAGCTTGTAGGATCCGAATATTTTTCATCACGCTGATTTTGGCCTTACTTTCTGTGAAAGGTGCGTGTTCTTTTATCGAAGATGGCGCGGTGCTGAGAACGGCGGGAGTTGCACGCCTTTGGCGATGGCGATTTATATGGCGACCGAGGTTGTTCAAACCCCACCTGAGACCCACGCGTCAACAATAGACCGATCTTCGCACCCGCCACTTGCGGTACCAGCCGCGGTTTGTTTGTTCAGGAAGACTTTGAGACAGCGGCTTCGTTGCCCAGCACCCCTGCAAATCATTTGTTCCAACTGAAGGCTGCAGATTATGCATAGCCAGAGTGGGGACCCCAAACTAATATCTGAGCCTCAGCCAGATCTCTCTTCTTTTTCCAGGAATAGCTAAATGCTGCCACAACTTTTTTGCACACAGCAACAGCCCTTTCCTTCTCAACCATGTCTTTGGAAGCTGCACCTGAAATAGAAAAAAAAAATAGAAAATGTCTTTTTAAATAAAAGTTATTTAAAAAGACAAGCAAGCCATAATTTGTATCATTAAACACCCTGTTATAAATCATTATCATAACTTTTAAACCATGGACCATAATGATATTGCTTACACATTATTTTAAATGTTATTAATTTAAATTTTAGTATTTATTTTGATAAAATTTAAGTTTTTATACTATATCATATTTCTTCAGACATTTGGTTTGTGTGCCAAATAAAGCTGATTCTGATTTAATTCAGTAACAAACTACTCACCGATGGCAGAGTGTAGACGGTGCCCAAAACACTGGAGCCGAGTCCAGTGATTGAGTGTTGTGGCTTTCACGATGTTAGCACCGCTATCAGTTGTAATGCAGACGTGTTTGTCTTCATTCAGACCCCATGACTCCAATAATTCTGTCAAGCCTTTTGCAATCATCTCTGCTGTGTGGTCGTCCGGAAAGTATGCTGTTTCTAGACACTTACTTCTCAGGTTCCATTCTCTGTCTATGAAAGTGAATTGATAGGCTGAGGTAAGGCTCGGATGTGCGACTTGACCAGAGGTCCGACGTTGTAGCATAGTAACATACAGAAAGCAGCTCACTTTTGACTGATTCCCTGCACTCATTGGTCAAATTTGGGAGCGCTGTGTTTGAGAAAAACTTTCGGTCCGGAACTTCGTATCGTGGATCCGTGTGGCGAGCAGCTGTTTGAACCCAGGTTTTTCAACAGCAGACAACGGCAGTATATCCTTTGCTATGAAGCATGTTATAGCATGAGTGATGTCCTTGTGCCGCGATGACGGCCGACCAGCTACACCAATCAGAAACCAGAAGTCCACTTGGACTTGCTTTGCCTGCTTTGTTTTAGCAGAAATTCCCCACGCCTCCTCTGGAGGTGATGATGTAGAGCCAAGTTTTGTGCCACATTGCAAACTGCGACATCTTCATGCTCTGTGTTGTGGTTTGAGAGGGCGGCGCTTGGTGACGGTGCCTGGGTCCGCGATTGTGATTGGTTGGGAGGAAGTAGTGACTAGCATAAGCCTACATGATAGGCTACAATGAGAAGGAAGGAAAACTGTTTCTTTTTTATCGAACTTTTATCAACCCTCTTTTTTTGTATTGCGCCACACGTCTATCGATCGATATATATCGTTATCGAATTATCGCCCAGCCCCTATTTAGATGTAATATATATTTATATTTTTATAACAGGGTTTACTCGGAATAAAGTCATCAGAGAGATTTAACTGCGACAGAACAGACATGGTAAATTTGACACTCACGACAGGTATTTTAAATGACCAGCAGATGTCGCTGTGCATCAATGGGACAATTAATCGCAATATCAAGCGTATTTTACCACCTCATAGTCAATAAATGGAACATTTATGAAACGGAGTGCTGTGTGAGGAACTTCATTTTTGTGGCGGTAAAAAATCTGGAATTTTTTAGAGATATATCTGGGAAAACAGCCAATACAAACAGGAGTGAGGTGAAAAAAATTTCAGATCTCTCTCTCTCTATCTCTCTCTATATATATATATATATATATATATATATATATATATATATATATATATATATATATATATATATATATATCATATGAATATGAATTCACTGTGCTTTAACACATGTGGAATTATATAATTATCAAAAAAGTGTGAAACTGCAAATATATCTTATATTCTAGGTTCTTCAAAGTAGCCACCTTTTGCTCTGATTACTGCTTTGCACACACTCTGCATTCTCTTGATGAGCTTCAAGAGGTACTAGTTTGCCCTTTTGCTTTCACTCTGCGGTCCAGCTCACCCCAAACCATCCTGATTGGGTTCAGTTCCGGTGATTGTGGAGGCCAGATCATCTGGTGCAGCCCCCTATCACTCTCCTTCTTGGTCAAATAGCCCTTACACAGCCTGGAGGTGTGTTTGGGGTCATTGTCCTGTTGAAAAATAAATGATGGTCCAACTAAACCAAACCGGATTGAATAGCATGTAGCTGCAAGATGCTGTGGTAGCCATGCTGGTTCAGTATGCCTTTAAGTTTGAATAAATCCCCTAACCCAGCAAAGCACCCCCACACCATCACACCTCCTCCTCCTTGCTTCACAGTGGGAACCAGGCATGTAGATTCCATCCGTTCACCTTTTCTCCGTCGTAAAAAGACACGATGGTTGGAACCAAAGATTTCAAATTTGGACTCATCGGACCAAAGCACAGATTTCCTCTGGTTTAATGTCCATTCATTGTGTTCTTTAGCCTAATCAAGTCTCTTCTGCTTGTTGGCTGTCCTTAGCAGTGGTTTCCTAGCAGCTATTTTACCATGAAGGCCTGATTCACACAGTCTCCTCTTAACAGTTATTCTAGAGATGTGTGTGCTGCTAGAACTCTGTGTGGCGTTGACCTGCTCTCTAATCTGAGGTGCTGTTAACCTGTGATTTCTGAAGCTGGTGACTCTGATGAACTTATCCTCCGCAGCAGAGGTGACTCTAGGTCTTCCTTTCCTGGGGCGGTCCTCATGTCAGCCAGTTTCTTTGTAGTGCTTCATGGTTTTTGCCACTGTACTTGTGGACACTTTCAAGGTTTTCCCAATTTTTCAGACTGACTGGCCTTAATTTCTTAAAGTAATGATGGCCAATTGTTTTTCTTTACTTAGAATTTGTATTATGGCAAGAAAAAAAGCAGCTAACAGTCTATTCAGTAGAACTATCAGCTGTGTATCCACCTGACTTCTGCACAACACAACTGAGGGTCCCAACCCATTTATAAGGCAAGAAATCCACTTGTTTCAAAGTTCAGCCCATTCACCTGTGAACTGGGGCACTCAAGGTGCTTTCTGTTGTACATTTATGATAGTGGAATATAGTTCAAAGCAGTTTTTTTGTTAAGATGCATAGCCTGGAAGAACTGTGCAGAATGTATTAAACTGATCTGTCCTTTTTCAGCTGTTATGACTCGCCCCATGTTTACTTCCTGCTGTCGGAGCCTGGTGGGATGTGCGGAGTGTGTTCAGGAGTGGAGGAACAACTCTGATCAGTGCCTCAAGTGTAGAGATGACCTGCCAAGCTACACAGAAGTAGCAGGACTCTCAGAAGCACTTAATTGCCTGAAGTTAATTGAGTAAATACTTAAAATTTCATGTTAATGTATTATGTTTTTTATTATTCGATTGGTTCATGTTCAATATGTTAAAAGTTTTTGGCTAACTAGTTGTTTTTGTTTTTTTGTTGGATCAGTACAGCTATTAAATTGGTTTATATTTCATCTTGTATTTTTGTCTGAATTGTGCTTCCTATTTTGTTTTGAAGTCATTCAAACATAACTCTAGTGTTTATCCCTTTTAAAGAAAACAGAACACAATGCAAAAAAGGATGAGCAATGCCTTGTAGAACTTTTTACGTAGAAAAATGTTTATGACGGTTCTGCTGGTGCAGCAGAAACATAGACTTGAAGAAACTGGCTCTGTGCTGTGAATAGCTCTGGATGTTAGAGCCGAGTCTAGATAGGATGTTGCACAAGCTGCTGTAAGTGAAGAACTATTCACACCCTCTCTACACCACTGAAGAGACAATTAAGTGTTCACCACCAGTGTGTTGTAACATTAGAATAGCTCATGATCAAACAGTCGTTGAGATGGTGCACTAACAATTACCAAATTTAATGGCAAAACAAAATGTATTATTTTACTAAATGACAGTATAGTTCTCTCTCCTGACAGTTGCAGAGAAGTCATATTATTTCTGGAGTTCAAAGACCTCCCATACAGGTAAAAAATGCCCAGGTTAAAGTTATTTAGAAAGGCAAAAATGTTTTTTAAATATCTCAAACTTATTCAAGCTGAACCATAGGCTGACATTTCAATAACTTCACAGCATTATTTAAGACAAAGTTTTATTAAAGTGGAATGAAATGTAAAAACTAGTTACATAAGGCAATAGCTTAAAGTTTACAATAGAACATAACATATTTCCAGTTTTTGTACATAATTAAGTAATGTGCCATTAAGGTTTAAAGGCAATTCATCTAATTATGACATGAAATTAAAGTAAACATTTTTGACTTTTTGCATTATGTTAAACTACGCACTAAAACAATATATTTGATGCCAGTTGTCTCTGGATAAACGTTTACAAATAAAATGAAGCAATACTCTATGCATTAAAGAAACGGCTTCACAAATAAGTAACTCCACTAGTAGTGTGAATTCAATTTCTAAATTTCTTTATGGGGCAGTGATAAATTTTACATTCAAACTGGAACAGTGTTTTTTAAATATGTAGTGAAAAGTTTACAACACTGTCAGAGTTAAAACATTCATTACAGAAATATTTTCCTCCTCTAGGAAGACAGAATCATGACAGTAACTTTCACTTCAGGGTGTTTTCTTTTGTGTAGAGTTTAAATTAATCCATCTCCAGCAAGAGTTCTTAGAGGACTTTTAAAGTGTAGCACAAAATGACTTAGACTTAGACTTAAGACTTCTTTATTTGTCATTTTGTATGCACAGAGTGCATACAGAACGAAATTGCGTTACATACAGCTTATGAACATTGCATTGATATTTCAAATGGCACGAGTTTATACAAAAAGTGCAGCAGTGGTCAAAGTGTAAAAAAGTGCAGAGGATACAGGACAGTGTGCAAATTGCTTTGGTTCAGTGCAGATAGGCATTTGTGCAAAAAATGCGTTATTGAGAATAGAAATGAGATGAACATGGTGGGGGTGTGAGGGGTCTTTGATGATATTACAGGCTTAAGAGGTGCTAAAAGTTAAACGTTCAGCAGCATTTGATGCCCGAGGAATGTGCAATAGGTGCAGAGTTCGGTTTGTGGATCAAAGGTTCAACAGTCTGATGGCAGTGGGGAAGAAGCTGTTGCAGAACCTTGTGGATCTGCAGCGGATCCAGCTGCGGAACCTCTTCCCAGAGGGCAGCAGGGACAACAGTCCATGGTGGGGGTGTGAGGGGTCTTTGATGATATTACGGGCTCGGGACACACAGCGCTGTGATGAAATGTCCTTAATGGAGGGAAGAGGAGCCCCAATGATTCCTTCTGCTGTCCTCACCACCCTGAGGTCTGCTGGTTCTTCCAGTTTCGAAGGGGTGTGTTGAAGCCCAGATGTTCCAGCTTTTCCACATTTCTAGTGAGAAATGTACAGTTTGTTGCCAGAACGGTTGTATTTACTCAGGGAATGTACATATTCACTGAGAGAGAAGAAAAAGATATTGCTTGTTCGTTTCTTGCAAAGATTTTTCAAGATAATGTGAAACTGTACTGTAACATTTATAGCGAGAAGTGTAGGGTTTATTTACATAATATTTACTTAGTGAACATACATAATCACCCGCTTGCTAGTTTTTGCTACGTTTTTCGGATCTCGTCAGGATTATGTGAAATTGCAACGTTTTGGCTGCTACCCATCGCCTAGCATTTAGCTGCCGCCCCGATTCAACATTGAATTCTTTGTGATTTAACTCCATCTGACGGATCAAACCCTCGCCACTGCGTGCGTTGCGTCTGAGGTTGATTTTCAGATCAATGCATTACGTCGTGGCATACGGGAGAAACTAATTAAACTAGTTAAAAAAAGGATCATGGGTTAAGATCGGATGTGTTTTATTTGGAAATCTACCGGATCCTTTGTGCAATTAACTTCCTGTTTGGTGCGATCTCATTGATGGGTTTTGACCAGATTTTGACCAAAGAGGAACTAAAAAAAAAATAAAAAACAATTTAAATACACAACCAGCATATCTGGAATCAATGACAGAGAGCATACATAATCACCCGCTTGCTAGTTTTTGCTACGGTTTTTCGGATCTCGTCAGGATTATGTGAAATTGCAACGTTTTGGCTGCTACCCATCGCCTAGCATTTAGCTGCCGCCCCGATTCAACATTGAATTCTTTGTGATTTAACTCCATCTGACGGATCAAACCCTCGCCACTGCGTGCGTTGCGTCTGAGGTTGATTTTCAGATCAATGCATTACGTCGTGGCATACGGGAGAAACTAATTAAACTAGTTAAAAAAAGGATCATGGGTTAAGATCGGATGTGTTTTATTTGGAAATCTACCGGATCCTTTGTGCAATTAACTTCCTGTTTGGTGCGATCTCATTGATGGGTTTTGACCAGATTTTGACCAAAGAGGAACTAAAAAAAACAAAAAACAATTTGAATACACAACCAGCATATCTGGAATCAGTGACAGAGAGCGACTGGGACCAGAAGTTTATTAATTTCTCCCCACTGATTTCCATTCAAAATGTTTTCGATCCCACCGGGCTCTAGGGAAGGGGCGGGCATACCGCCACCTACTGTTCATGAGTGTGTAGCAACATTGTTTTACATCTATTAAATTCTATTTTTTAATTTTGTATTCTGAAGATAAATAAATAATGCTTTCCTTAATCTATAAATATCTTTTATATTTCCTTTATTTCCCAATAATCCTTTAAGACTCCATTCTTGGCCTGTCCTCCAAATTATGTACAACAATAAAGCAAGCTGACACCAAAAATAAAGCAATTATTATTACAACAATATGCTACATTTAATGAAGACTAATACAGATTTTACTCTCTTATAAGAATTAGTTTTAGGTTTTATAGGGGAGAGTTTGTATCGGCAGTCATCTGGGAATCTTTTATGTATTTACTGGTAAAGAACAACCTCTCAACCCATTTAATGTAAATGTTGCGTCGAACCAGAAAGTTATTTGAAGAGCATAGATGCATAAATATATGCATAGCTTTAACAAGGGCCTCAGGTCTGTTCTGTTATGATCGGTTCTTAATATAGACCCAAATAATGGTGAAGACCACTGACATCCAGGTCAGAATGAAAAGTTTAACAAAACAATAATGAAAAATTAAGAACTTTGGAGATGACTGGTTTAAATGACAATTTATACTTCATAGGGAGGAAAAATAATGATAAATGTGAAGGATGTGGAGAGATAGAAAATGCAAGATGTATTGATGAACTGCAAAACATATGAACCTGAAAGGAAGAAATTGAAAAGAGGACAGGCCAAGAATGGAGTCTTAAAGGATTATTGGGAAATAAAGGAAATATAAAAGATATTTATAGATTAAGGAAAGCATTATTTATTTATCTTCAGAATACAAAATTAAAAAATAGAATTTAATAGATGTAAAACAATGTTGCTACACACTCATGAACAGTAGGTGGCGGTATGCCCGCCCCTTCCCTAGAGCCCGGTGGGATCGAAAACATTTTGAATGGAAATCAGTGGGGAGAAATTAATAAACTTCTGGTCCCAGTCGCTCTCTGTCACTGATTCCAGATATGCTGGTTGTGTATTCAAATTGTTTTTTTTTTTAGTTCCTCTTTGGTCAAAATCTGGTCAAAACCCATCAATGAGATCGCACCAAACAGGAAGTTAATTGCACAAAGGATCCGGTAGATTTCCAAATAAAACACATCCGATCTTAACCCATGATCCTTTTTTGTGAACTAGATTAAGAAGTTTCTCCCATAAGCCATTACGTAATGCATTGATCTGACAATGAGCATGTGAGGGAAGTTTAAGCACTTAGGGGTGTCTTGATCCGTCAGATTGTGTTAAACCAGATAGGCCGCAGTGTTCTTGTCGGGGCGGCAGCTAAATGCTAGGCGATGGGTAGCAGCCAAAACGATGCAATTTCACACCATCCTGACGAGATCCGAAAAACAGGAGCAAAAAGTAGCAAGCAAGTGATTATGTATGCACAAGCACATTAATATGCAGATATGCTGGTTCGGTATTGGAATCTGGTTTCACCGGAGTGGAGTCTGCGTGAGAGACAACACAGTTAAGGACTGTTGACGGAGTTTTGGTTTCCAATGGTGCTCTGATAGTGCCTTGAGGGTTCTTGAGGTTCTCCTTGGGAGAGTCATCTGTTCTTTAACTGGAGAAGGATGTGTTAACTAGTCTGTTAGCTGCTTCTCAGCGCAATGCATTATCTTATTAGAACAGACTTGCTTACCGCTTGCCTTGCCTAGCTCTTGCCCAGAGCTGCTTAGAGGTTGACTGAGAATCTTCAGGGTTAGGCTCGGAGGGTCGCCTCCTCGGCAGGTTAGCTCTTCTAGAGCTTTCACGGAGGAAGCACGAGTAACCAACTGGAACAACACTGCGGTGTTGAGGTAAGGTCTGAAGGCAGCTTAAGTAGTGGATCCTCTGATGGTCTTGATGAGCTGCACCTGTGCAGGAGGCCCCCTCAGAGGATCCACGGCGGACTCTGCTGGAGAAAAATGGTATTTTCTCCAGCTCCCAACAAATGGCTTCTCTTCTCACCTCAATGCTCTGTTTCTGTGAACAGATTAAGAACATAAACATAAGCATTATAAATACACAATGAGCATGTGAGGGAAGTTTAAGACTTAGGGGTGTCTTGAACCGATTGTGTGACCAGATATCAGAGAAAGAGCGAGATGAAGTGGGTGACTGAGGGAGCAATGGAGAAGGAGCAAAGTCAGTCAGTGAGGTGGGGACAGACAGGCAGCTGAGTGCAGCAAGACATCGTATTTTATTTCATAAATATAAGTAATAAGTTACGTCAATGCTGATACATCAATGGTGTCTTACAATGCAATAAATGTCACAGGCTTGTTATTGAGGTAGGTAGAGTAGTATTGTAATATTGTTACATCCCTAGTAGAGCACAAAGAATAGAAGAATACTGGGATGGTCCTGTTAATCTACATGTAACACTTTACTGCATTGCCAAAGAATTTGGTCTGTCTGTGAATCAGAAAAAAGTAGGTCCATCTCCCTGTAAAACATATAAACAAGCAAAACAAGCACACCTGACTCAGTCGGTCCAGGAGAAAACTCGTCTTGGGCCCCAAAACTCCTCCCCTGGCTTTCATCAGCTTTCGTGTGTATTTGTCAAGTTTTTGCCTGGTTTGATCCACTGGAATGGTTGTTGTTCTCCTGAATTCCTCTTTGATCTGAATCAACAAAAGATTCACAAGTACAACTATATTTTGATTGAAATTTTCATGTTCAAATGGAGCATGAATTAGTTAATTAAAAATTATTCATTAAGCATAGTTACAGCTTAACAAAGTTAAATGCTTAAGGGCCACAGGAGAAAATAGGTCCTACAAAACAGTGAAATAACTTTTTATCTGTTATTTAAAAAAAAAAAACAGTTAGAACAATAATAAATAAAACAGAACAATAATAACTTACTTGTGAAATGACTTAAGTGCTACATGTTGCTCTGTGATCCTCAGACGTCTGGACACAGAAAGTCGGTCCTGTTGTAGCCACAGTGCGCATGCGTTGTGCGTTCGTCTCAAAACCCTGCATTTTCATAGTAAAGTTTGTTTAGAATGTAAGTGTATGTACATACAATAATTCATATTTAATGGTATAAGGAAACCTAAATACATCTCACTCTAACTATATAATTCACGTATTACTTAAAAATATTGAAAAACTCTATATCTTACTGAATCTTAAACTATAAATTAGAATGACAGTTATTCTAATAGAATTTACTGCAACAAAAAGTATTTTTTTTCAACTCCAATCACTTCTAACCTCTTAACGTTTATAATAATTTTCATCCCCTTTCACAGCGACAGGTTTGTCACCTCAATCGCTGCCTTGATCAGACAAATCTCTATTGCGCAGGGTGCTCTGCGTAATTATGCATGCCAAAGACTCAGTTTCACGTTCTCAGATTTTGTTGGAGCGGACGGAATTAATTCGTAAAGACTGTAAAGGGACAAGGACAAATGACGGGTCTGAGCCAAAGCCCCTGATGTTACATGTCCCCTCATATGCGACTAAAAAGTGCGAATCAACATGTACCTTTATGCACATCTGAATTCAAGCGCAGGACGATGTGCCAGCGCAGAATCAAATCACCCAGCCTCGGCAAGACTGTTAAAATTGAATTTGCATAGTATCCTATCAGTATGTATTTACATAACAATATTATCTTGCTGTAGAGGTACAAACATCTCAGGCATGGAAATGCAGGGATAATTTTTTTCACCTCACTCGTGATTTTATTGGCTGTTTTCCCAGATATATCTCTAAAAACATTCCAGATTTTTTACCACCACAAAAATGAAGTTCCTCACACAGCACTCCGTTTCATAAATGTTCCATTTATTGACTATGAGGTGGTAAAATACGCTTAATATTGTGATTAATTGACCCATTGATGCACAGCGACATCTGCTGGTCATTTAAAATACCTGTCGTGAGTGTCAAATTTACCATGTCTGTTCTGTCGCAGTTAAATCTCTCTGATGACTTTATTCCTAGTAAACCCTGTAGCTATAAAAAATATAAATATATATTACATCTAAATATATTTATATATTTATATATGTATAAGACCTGCTTTAATTTCGAACACAAGCAAAAGCTACGATAAGGCAGGAAATACAACGAAAGTTTCTCCATGCCATGTGTAACCCCTGACTAACGTTAAGTAGGTTATGGGAATGCAAACATCTGGACCAGTCAATAGGTTCGGCAGGAGTACAATGAAACTGAAGTGAGTGCAGAATGAAATAGCTGGAGACAGGAGATGCACAACAATAATAATTGTATTGATAAGCAAAATAGAAAAAATATAGAACATTTACAATTTCAATAACAATAAGCCGGCAACAGAAAACAAAACAAAACCCCAGTCCCTGAGCTCAGTGTTTGTTTGTTTTTTTTTAGTCAGTCAAGGCCTTTTATAGTTTAGTTCTTTTCCTCTCCGTCAGTGTGACTTGTTACCACTTTGTTAACACGTGAGGATGAAGATCTTAAGAAGAGGGATCTTCAGATGAGAGTTCGGTTCAGTTCTGGGTACAGGCTCGCCATCCCCTTCCGGAGAACATCAGGTATCCAGGAATCCGATTCGCAGCTTTCTTAATCATCAGAAAAAAACCTAGCCAAGTTGAGGTTTCAGCATGAGCACCGCAAGAGACCTAGTCTCACAGCCTCTCTAGCTCGTGTTCAAGAGTGCAAAAAGTCCGCAACGTGTTCGTGAAAACAGGAAGTAAAGCGACGGAGTGAAAATGACATTTCCTCCTTTCAAAATAAATGTTTTTTCAAATTAAAACTCTAAATTATTTTACAAATAGTAGGAAGAGAAAAGTCGTTTTCTCTACTTGGTTACACCCTCCCCCATTAAATATCATGCACGTCTCGTTGCATGTGTATCCAATACAGTTCATCCTTTTTGGTAAGAGACTCTGAGAAGGCAGTACTCAAACCCTGAAAAAGTGATGTAACCACAGTCACAAGAGGGTTTCCTAAATCGGAATACTCAAGTCTCTTTGAAGGTTGCCTGATTCTTTCTGATCGTCTCACAGGTTGAGTGGTGACGGGATCAATTTTGTCAGTCGCCTCAGGTGAATAAGTTGACTGGTTTTCCTGTTCTTCGACTGAATCCTCACAAAATCTTTCTTGAATTGTTACAATCTCATTTTCCACAGGTTCATTTTCAGTCTTGTCATCAAGTTTGTTTTCCACAGGTTTATCATTTTCAGTCTTGTCATCATCCAGTTTGTTTTCCACAGGTTTATCATTTTCAGTATTTTCATCTTCCAGTTTGTTTTCCACAGGTTTATCATTTTCAGTATTTTCATCTTCACACACACTTCCCTCCATTCCAGGTTCCACATTACTAATAGGTTTAAGTACGTCACAATCAGGTAGGTTTGTCATGTCCGGTTGTCGAGCTTTTCCACATTCATGTACAACAGTAAATCTGGCAACTTCTTCAGATGGGGATTCCTCAACCCATTGAATGAAAAACTCATCGTTAGGTTCAGTTAACTCTTCATGATCATTGCTTTCTGTAGCAGTAGTGTGCCGTGTCTTAGGACTGTGAATCTGCACTGGCTCAGGTAAGTTTTCTGTGGACACAGGGAGGAAACTGCATGGAAGCAAAAGGTCTCTATGTAAGGTTCGTGAGGGACCTTGTTTTGACTCAGGTCTAACAGTATAAACGGGTAAGTCACCTGCATGTTTGACCACTACGTGGATGTCTGCCTCCCATTTATCGGCAAGCTTATTCTTACCACGCAGCCGCACGTTTCTTACTAAGACCCTATCCCCAGGTTCCAGTTCAGAAACTGTAATTTTTTGGTCAAACCTGGTCTTGTTTTTGTGTGCCACTTTTTGAGCATTTTGAGAAGCTAACTTATAGCTTTCCTCAATGCGCTTCTTGAGACTTTCTACATACTGTACATGAGTTACTTTCTGGTCCTTGTTTAGAGGAAGTCCGAACGCTAGATCAACTGCCAGTCTAGGTTTTCTCCCAAACATTAACTCGTAAGGGCAAAACCCTGTAACATCATTGCGTGTACAGTTGTACGCGTGCACTAAAGGCATAACGTAGTCCTTCCAGTGGGACTTGGATTCCAGCGTTCCCAACATGCTCAGTAGTGTTCGATTAAATCTTTCGGTGGGGTTACCCCGAGGGTGGTAAGGGGTGGTTCTGATTTTCTTTATGCCAGATATTTCGCAGAGGTCTTTTATTAGTTTTGCCTCAAACTCAGGACCCTGATCACTGTGCAGATGCTCAGGTATGCCATAGTGGACGATGAATTGGTCCCACAGGCACTTGGCGACAGTTTTTGACTTTTGATTAGGAGTGGGAAATGCCAGGGCAAATTTAGTAAAATTATCAGTCATTACTAGGATGTTGCTAGTATTACTGCTGTCTGGTTCCAAACTGAGAAAGTCCATGCAGACTAGCTCTAAGGGGCGAGTAGTGGCTATGTTGACAAGGCTAGCTGCTTTCTCAGGAGGAGTCTTTCGGCGTATGCAACGGTCACAAGTTTTTACTTTTTGCTCAACGTCTGTTGCCATCCGTGGCCAGTAAAAACGTGTTCGGACCAGGTCAAGGGTTCTGTCTATACCTAAGTGGCCCATATCATCATGCAAACTTTGAAGCACGGGGGCTCTGAGCTCCTCTGGAAGAACGAGCTGGTGGGTAATGTTGCCTCCTTCCTGTCTTTTTCTGTACAACACTTCATTGTGAATCTCCAACCGATTAAGTTCCCTAAGCAAAAGAGGAAGTTCTGGGAGTTCCTTTCTAGCAGACGGTGGAGGTCTCTGACCATTTTCCAGTTGTTCAATAACTTGCTGGATTGTTGAGTCTGCTCTTTGTTTCTCCCTCAATTCTGACTGGGACAAAGCAGGAATAGTTGGCAAGCTGTTGTGTTCCTCTGAAACGTAGATGTCTGGAATTGCAACAGCCGAGACGGCAAGTGACTCTACAAGTGTAATACCACTATCCTGACTCTCATCCCTGACTTTCACTATTTGTGACTGACAAATCGCTTGGACAACATTGCTGTCTATATGCTCTGTGGTGTTAACGTCAGCCAAGTGACTCTCCACAAACCGGCTCACGCGCTCCTGCTCTTTTCTGGACTGGGCATCATTCACAAGTTCACCATGGGGACGTCTAGACAACCCATCAGCGTCTAGGTTTTGTTTGCCCGCTCTGTACTGTAACTTAAAGTTGTAGTTAGACAAAGCCGCAAGCCACCTGTAACTCGTGGCATCTAATTTAGCAGAAGTCAATATGTATGTGAGCGGGTTACTATCTGTAACTACCGTGAACTGCCCACCATACAAATAGTCATGAAACTTTTCACTCACTGACCATTTGAGTGCTAAAAACTCCAATTTGTGAGCTGGATAGCGTGCTTCAGCTCTCGATAGCCCACGACTGGCAAAAGCTATTGCCCTGAGCTGACCCTCCTGCTCCTGATATAGTGCTGCACCTAAGCCAGTGGTACTGGCATCAGTGTGGAGTACGTAAGGCAGTTTTGGGTCTGCAAAGCCTAAGACAGGGGCTAAAGTTAGCTTTTCGATGATGGAATCAAAGGCTTTTTGGCAGTCTGTGGTACATCGGCTCTCAAAAGGCAGTTTGGGATCGAAGTAAGTTTGGTCGGTTTCTTTATATTTTGACTTTTTTCGGAGTGGCAGGTAACCACGTGTGAGATCATTGAGTGGACGTACAATAGAAGAGTATCCCTTTATGAAGCGTCTGTAGTACCCTGAGAACCCTAAAAAGGATCTCAGTTCTTTCAGGTTTTTTGGTCGTGGCCAGTTCTTTAGGGCCTGAATCTTTTCGGGATCTGTCTCAACACCGTTCTCAGAGATCACATGACCAAGGTACCGGACTGTTGTTTGGAAAAACTTACATTTTACTGGCGATAACTTCAGACCATACTATTTAAGACGGTGGAGCACCCGCATGAGTCGTTGTTCGTGTTCTTCCAAACTGTCAGAAAAGATTATGAGGTCATCTAGGAAGACTAATACCTCATGCAAGTTCATATCGCCAACACAACGCTCCATCAGCCGCTGGAAAGTGCTTGGGGCGTTGGTTATGCCCTGCGGCATGCGGTTGAACTCCCAAAATCCTAGTGGAGTCACAAAGGCGGTCTTCTCTTTGTCTTCTTCCTCCACCTCAATCTGGTAATACCCAGACTTAAGATCGAGGACTGTAAACCACTTGGATCCAGATAGAGCTGAAAACATCTCTTCTAGATTTGGGAGAGCGTAAGAGTCTTTTCTTGTTTGCAAATTAAGTTTGCGAAAGTCTATGCATAGACGCACACTATTGTTTCGTTTTCTCACCACAACGATAGGTGATGAGTAGGGTGACTGGGACTCTCTTATCACACCAGCAGCAAGCAGCTCTTGAAGGTGTTTACGCACTGCCTCAATATCTTGAGGGTGTATATGTAGCACTATTTACAGTGTAAAAGGACTAGATGGAAGAAATTCAGAAGACTAGAATTCGTCTACTGGAGCCGTTGTCAGTAATCAATAAACAACACAAAATAACTGCTTTCAATACCATGTATTAGACAAATTTAAAGTAAACAATACAAGACAACATACATAGAACCCAAAATAAATACAAAAAATATATACACAGTACTGTGGTAATCCTTTTGTTTGTGCACAACTGGTCTTAAATTCCCCGCTGATCAGTCCAGAGTCTGACCGACACACATTCAGAAATCCATGGTTGGATTATCCAGATATTTAAGTTGAAGAATGTCCCAGCGCAAGTTGTTTCAGATGAAGAGGTGAATAATGGAGTGTATGCCTGAGTGGTGAGATGGAGGGGGGAAATGATACAGACCAGTCCACTGTGGAGTGTTTCTTAAGGCTCTCCTGGCTCCAGCCAGTTTTCAGAAGCTCGCCATCTTTTTCCCTAAAAAGGGATCACCTGGCCTGTATTAAAATAAACAGGACCAGTAAATTTCCAGCCGGCTAGTTAACTAGACTTTTCCAGTTTTACACAGAAATAAATGCAAAATCTAATCAGACCAAATAAAGAACATTTATCTCATTATCTAACAGTTGGATTACAACAATTGATCACACTTAGCATTTGCTGCCACCAACATGCTAAAACAACAAACATTGTGCTCTCTACTCACCAATTCCAATAATAGATGAGAGTATGGCAGCTCCAAGGCTCCAAACTCACTGGATTTCTCGGATCTACATGATTTTTATATTGTGAGGTTAAACAGTGCATTACAAACAAAGAGAAACTGATTGTTTGGGAACACCAACCTGTAGCTCCATTGTCTCCAGCTCTCCCCCTCACATCTGACTAGGGAAAGCTGGAGCAAAACTAAATAATTGCCTCAGGTGTGTCAATTGGCTGCATGCACTGTGTGACTGACTGTCACTCTAACCAATGGGGCAGTAAGGCGGGACTAAGGGCAGTTTTCACCCTGGGTTACATATAGGGCGTGCACGGTGTTTGAAAGGAGTCGGATCATCAAGTTTGATAGAATGCTTCACCTTGCTCGTACACCCAAAGTCGAGATCATGAAAAGCGAACACTTCTGGAAGCTCATTGAGTCTCTGTGTTATTCTCTCCTTCCACTCCTGTGGAATAGGTGAATCACCAAAGTTGAAACTCAGTGTCGCCTTGTTTGTGGTAGGCTCGTTTGCACTGGTTACATTGTGCTGGGACAGGATACAATGAAAGGTTCCAAGTTCTGCAATGACACATGTGGATGGAATTGTGATATCTTGTTCTGTTTCATTTGAAATCATTACAGGCACTTTGTGTGGAGATCCGAAAGGGAGTGTTACCAAGCATGTTTTAACACAAAGCCCACCTGGTAAGGAAGACTGAGCAGGATGTTCAACCAAGGCAAAGGTGTCTGTGGATGTGCAGTTAACGTTAGCAGAACCCTCTAAAACTACAGTCTGGCCTGCTGGAATAATAGCTGTGGCCTTGTCTGCCAAGGTAACTAATCCAATGTTCCCATCTCGGTTCTGTGTATGTCTTAGTTCAAGAGTTTTCAAAAGCGCTCTAAACCCGTAAGGACTAGGTAAGAACTCAGAGGTCTTGATGTCTAAGTACTTTTCATACAGAACATCAAGTGTGTTCGTTCCCACCAACACAGGTGTCTGCGTGTTTGGATGAGCGTCTGGAACAACGAGAGCAAAGGTGTGTATGTCAATCTCAGTATCTAAAAAATATTTTGGAAAGGTAACACACATCTCTATATAACCTAAATAAGGGACAGGTTGACCTGCTGCACCCTCTACTTCTAAAAGGTCATAGAGCGGGTTTAGTTCTTGTTCAGGAAAGTTCTGTTTGTAGAATGACTCTGTCACAGTAGTCACTTGTGACCCAGAGTCAAGAAGACAGTTCACATTAATCCCAGAAATGCCAACTACAGCAGTGCACTTAGAGCCAATTAGCCCTTTAGGAAGTCTGTAGCTTTGAGGCTTAGCAACAGACTGCCTAAGGTTAGCTCGTTGCTTGTTCCTAGTGGGACATGTTCGACTGGCTACAGTCCCCATTTGCCCCGCAATAGAGACTGGCTGTAGTTTAACTGTTCAGCAGCTGAGGGGTTCTCAGCTTCCCATTGCTTTTGTTTCTCTTTGAAAAGCTTGCGCTTTTCTGAAACTAAAGCTGCATTTGGTTCGTTCTCACAATTTGGCTTGATGTGGCCATCCTCTCCACATTGAAAGCAGTACCACGGTTTGGGTGGTGTACTTTGAGTTTTGACTGTTTCTTCTGTGGTCACTTTATCCGGCCTTCTTGTCTCTTTTGGCTTTTTACTGGATGCACCTTTTGAGTTTGGAGCTTTTGGTTTTGCAGTTAGTTTCACTAGTTGACTTTGTAATTCTGCAACTTGTCTTGAAAGTTCTTTAATTGAGCTTAAGGTGGTATTGTCTTCAATTTCCTTTAAGCCGCATTTCACAGTTTGCAGATGTGAAGTTGCTTTTTGTTTCGTGCTGCCCAAATGTTGTCTCATGCGTATGTTTTTTGCTGCATTTTGATCTTCCTCAGTGCGTAACGAAAGAAGCAAATCAGGAAAAGTTGGGGGATTTGTCCTTTTTTGTTTCAACTGGAGAGCAGTTAAAAGGGAATCATCCCAACAACCTCGACAAAACTGTGTGATAAGAAGCCTGTCAAAATCTCTGCTTAAAGCACCACCACGTTTTACAGTGTGGGTTAAAGTTACTTGAAGACGCTGTAAGTATGATGACGCTTTCTCACCTGTGTTTTGGAAAGTGTCAATGAACTTAGCATAAAGCTCTCCACCATCCTGAACTGTCCCATAAGCAGAATCTAAAAGCTGAAGGTATTCTGAAGGTGAGCTGTTGGTATTCAAGTGCTTGACGACATCAGCTGCAGGAGGTAAGAGAGACTCAATAATCTTTCGTGATTGTTGCAGCTTGGACATGGAAGGATCAGCCATGACCAACTCAACACTGGAGCGCCAAGTATCGTAGTCTGGCTCATAAGCTGGTCGAGGGTCTTTGCCAGAAAACACTCTGAGTTGTCGTGAAAACTGTAGCCCAGGATCTTCTCTTTTCACAATGTGCTCAACGACCACACGCTGCACTTCTGGAGGGTTTAAATCATGTGCAGACATAATGGGCACTGCTTGAGCTTGGTTTAACTGGCTCCATGCATGAGTAATGGCTGGTGTCTCAGGGTTGCAAGAGGAAGACTGAGGGGGGTTCTCAGGCAAGTTTATTGGCTCTGATTGGTCATTTTCGGGTTCAACAATTGACTCAGATATTTGTGACGTGTCTTTCAGGACGTCGGCAAAATCCCTGCCACTCATCTTGGCTAGGTATTTAATA